>JAJMCY010000376.1:0-14983 GCA_030565755.1 Ascobotryozyma cognata
AATAAATATAACCAAACATTTTATATAAAACACTCACCATCGCAAACTTGCTAAATGTATTTATAGTATCCCTTAAATTTTGTATAAGTTATATTTAGTATCATATAAATATAAAGTATAAAATATAAAATATAAAATATAAATATAAAATATAAAATATAAATATAAAATATAAATATAAATATAAATATAAATATAAATATAAATATAAATATAAATATAAATATAAATATAAATATAAAATATAAATATAAAATATAAATATAAAATATAAATATAAAATATAAATATAAAATATAAATATAAAATATAAATATAAAATATAAATATAAAATATAAATATGTTCAGTTGTATATTATTTGTTTCTTTTACTCTGTGCAAATAAATTTAATGATAATTTACTAAATCTTTGATGAATCTAAAACAAAGTAAATACTAAAATAAAACAGCAAACTCATATTGTTTCTTTTCTTTTTTTTTTTTTTTTCAGTTGCACTTAGCAACGCGAAACGCTTGTTTTTTTTTTTTTAGTTTTGTTTTTCCGAATGGTTTGGTTGCACGTGGCAAGGCAAAAAAAATAAAACGATTTTTTTTTTTTTTTTTTTTTTTTTAGTTTTAAATATTTAGATAATTAAATAAGAAAAACATGAAAAATGTTCATATGGTACAATTTATACACAAATATACAAATAAATAATGTCAGTTAGTATTAAAGACACGAAGGATGGAATTTTTTAATTTTTTATTCAGTAGAAGTAGTTGTAGAAGGGTTAGGTGGGTTAGGTGAAGATGTAGAAGGCGTAGAAGATGTAGAAGTCGTAGACATTGATGACGTAGAGCTTGAAACCGAAGATGTTTCTGATGTAGATAAGTCGTCATCATCGTCTAATTGTTCCTTATAAACTTCAGGATGAGCTCTAAAACAATTTTGCATAGTTTGGAATTTTGAAACACATTCTATTCCTTTAGGCTCTTTATCTGAATAAACGAAACATGAAAAAGCATCTTTAAATTCTGGTCCACATGGTCCATGAGCCATTCCTCCTAAGCAAGGACAATCCCAATTAATTTCACCAGTATCTGGATTAAAAGCACCTCCTGGTTTTTCTGTTTCTTCATTTTCTATATTTTCTACATTTTTATCTGTGACTTCTTTTGATTTGTTGTTTGTTGCCTTTTTATCTGAAACATTTAATGCAGCTTCATTAGCAGCTTCAGTTTCAACTGCTTCAATGGCTTCAATAATATCATTGGCAGTTTCAGCAGCTGCAAGGGCTTCAATAGTCTCTTCTGTAGCATCAGCTACTAATTCATCAGAACCATTTTCTTTAGTATTTGTTAAATCAGAAGATGGATTTAATGGTGTAATAGATTCAGAATACGTTGTAATTTCTTGATTAGTTTTAGGATCAATTTCTGTATCAATTTCAACAGTATCCAAAAATAATTCTTGTTTATCATTTTTATTGTTATCATTATTTTTCGTCATAGAATCTAATTTTGACTTCCTTTTAGAAGAAGTTTCAGGTTCAGTGTCATTTCCAATAGTATTCATTTCAGATATTTCCCTCCAGAGTAATAAAAACATAGGAAATGATGCAAATATTCCAATCATTCTTAAATCGGCAAATGGATTTTCTTTAAAATTTTTATGTACTTTAGCTTTAAGTTCAGCGGCTTCTTTTTCAACATTTGAAGCTTGTTGTTGAGAATTAAAACGTTTTGAATATAAATTTTTTTTAGTTTCTTTTAAATTTCGAATTTTTGTTAATAAGTTTTTTGAATATAATTTATTGTTAGTAGAATAACAATTTTTACTTATTATAAATGATGTTTGTATCGGTGTACGAATTGAACTTGAAATCCCATTACACATATTCAAGGAACCACGAGATCGTAATAAGGCACTCATTTTTAAAAGTTAGTATATTAGTTAAATTGAAAATTTATATTAGTATATAATATACAATATATAAAAATTTATATATAAGTATTTATTTATAATATTTGATTTTTTATAATCAATTATTATTATTTTATTTAGAACTTTAATAAAATTTCTTTTATCTATGTAGAATGACTTAATTTTGATTTCTACTATAATTTAATATGGAAACAAATTTTTTGATTTTTGATAGAGTTTTTCTTCTTTGGGTTCCGGTTGCTATGTAGATTACTAATTGGGTATACAGTTTCTACAGATTTATTAATTATTAATATATATATAATATATATATTTACGAAAATTACTGAGAATTACTAATTATACTTAATTACTTATTCATTTACTTATTTATTATTATATTATATTATACTGGTAATTATTATTATCATATTCACGGAGGGGCAAAACTTGTAAGGAAACCCAACGGTCTCTAAATTTGAATTCCTAGGGAAACCATAAAAATGGAAACCTATAGGAATTATAAGATCTGGAAAAACAAAAATATTATTACTTTGTAGAGCTTTTTGTTTTTCAAAATGTAAAATTGCAACAGGATTCCTATAGTATTTCTTAATATTCGGGCAGAATTTTAGGAATCCTGTGTGATTACCTTTAAAACTACCCCCAGCTATGTTACTCTCTACATGATAGAATACTAATTTATCATATCTAACTGTATACTTCCATAGTTACCAATTATACATTCATAGCAACGAAGGAAAGTAAGAGCAGATTAATATTGTATGTAAATGAAATTACTACTAGCCCTTTTTTATGATTTAAACCATTATAATTTAGTATGAGCGAAAAAGATATTAAAATGTGAATCTTTATAATTATATCCATAAAAATATGAATTGCGCATTATTTATATAACATTAAAATTTTAAACTATACCATTATATACCATTATATATATATGTATATACATAAATAGATAGATAGATTTATAGACTTCCTTATTTACAGTATAGATTTTTCTTTTTTTATCTTTAAACTTCTCTACAGTATGCAAGAATTAAACGTAACAAAAATAATTGAAAATGATAAAAAACTTTCTGTAATTATATTAAATCAGCCATTAAATGCAATTATATTAAAAAATATTTGGAATAATGCACCTTTATCTATATGCGCAGACGGTGGAGCAAATAGATTATACGATATAGATGAAAAAAAAGATTTAATTCCAGATTATATAATTGGTGATATGGATAGTGTTAGAAAAGAAGTAAAAGAATATTATCAAAATAAAGGAGTAAAAATTATTATTGATAATGATAAAAATGCAACCGATTTAATGAAATCTTTAAGAATTATTACCATCCATTCATTACTTTTATCAAACCAATATAATGAAAATGATAAAATAAATAATATTGATACAGTTGTTTTAGGTGGAACTGGTGGTAGGCTTGATCATGAATTTCATACAATACATATGATGTATTGGTTATACAATTCATCCAAAAAATTATTTTTTACTAATGATAATAGTGATGATAATAAAAATGATTATAATAAATTGGCAAAAGAAGTTTTTGATTATACACATAATACCAAAAAACTTTTGCAACAAAATAAATCTTTAGATTTTTCAAATTTACCAAATTTTCGCTTAAGATTATGGATTCTTACGGAGGATTCATTAACATTTCTTTTACCTCCAGGTGAATCTTCTATTAAACTATCCAAAAAATGGTTTGGTCCTACATGTGGACTTTTACCATTTAATGGGCAAAATACAATTTATTATACTAAAGGACTTCATTGGGATGTAAAAAACTGGGAAACAAGTGTAAATACAAAAGTAAGCACTTCAAACTGGCTCGATTCCTCTACGATTATTATATCAGTGGCTGATTCTATTGTGTTTACTGTGGAGATAAATTTAAATAATTTTGAATAACATCATAGCAACGAGAACATTATTATATTATTTATAAATCCTTATAACATTTTCATAATATGTTATTACGATTTACTATTAAATTACAATTAGCTAACACGTGACTCAATATAATATATTTTACCACGTGATATACACAGATTACCGCTCGGCCCGAATAAAATTATGAAAGTATTCGATTTATACATGTATAAAAGATAAATACTGGACAAAAAAAACATATTGTGTGTAGAGTTTTTTATATTGTTAATTTAAATTAGATTATTTAAGGTGTTATTGAATTTTTTTTTATAGTACCGTAAAAGATTTTTTTTTGTATACTCGGATCTCGGGTATAATCCATGGATGTCGGTTAAACACTAAGGAGATAGGGTATTTAGAAAACAAAAAAAATAATATATATAAATAAATTAATAATAAAATAACCGTATTTACCGGTTTATATATATAAAAAAAAAATATTTTTTCACTAGGAATACATTAGAATTAATTATTACTGTAACTATTATTATAATAATAATAATATAATAAATAATAAATAATAAATAATAAATCTATTACTAACATCTATTTATATAAATTCAATAACTAAAAAAAGAAAAAAAATAAAAAAAATGGCTAATGCTGAACCAGAAATTCTCCTTGCTTGTAAAGAAGCTGGTCCCTATCTTGAAGGAATAGAACCCATGCAAGGTGCCCCTACAAAGCTTCTAGCTGTAACTAAAGAAAAAGATGATCTTGAAATTGAATATTCTCCTTCTGGATGGAAAGTTATTCGTTCTAATGCTACTAATCCTATTAGATCAGAAAAAGTTAGTGAATTCGCTGGTTCAACTTATGAATCTTTTCATTCTCTTTTCTCAAATATTTCTCCTGAATTTCACCGTCTTTGGTCAGAACATCTTCAAAATAGACTTGCCGAATTAACTTCATAGTTTATTCACACAAATACACACACACATATATATATATATATATTCACATTTATTATAATTATTTTTGTTTGTAAACTACTATTGTTTATTTACTATCACTTTGATATTTATTTATTATGTATTACTTATTCCTTATTATTTATTCATCTTTATATAATATATTTGTTATTTATTACATTAACCCTTTCGTATTATACTATTAATGTTTATTTTTTAGTTTATTTCATTTTAATAACATTTGAATCTATAACTATAATATAAAAATAAACATATCCAATAGAATAAATCCTGAAAATGAGTTTACTTGTTATAGTATTTCTTTATTTCTTTAAGTGTACAAAAAGTAATCCTATTTTATTACCCTACTTACCCCAGAAACAAAGTATTATATAAATATCACGCTATTCTTACTAAGACATTGTTTTTACATTAGAAATATATTTACTTTTCTAACTAGTTTACATTATAAATAATTCAATTCAACATTAAAAAAGCAAAAATTATTAACTTAAATCAAGTTTTTTTTTTAAAAAAAATAGCAACTTGTTCAAATTAATTATATAAAATATAATAGGCAAAATAATTAATACAAGTTAGCATCATCATAATCTATATTCTCAACATAATCCATCACAAATCGTTTATTCTCCTTCCTGTGAACAGATTCATTTTCAATATATTCTTGAACACGAGTAGCGATACCTTCATCAACGGGTACATCCAATTCTTTAACTTGTTTACGGTTCCCTATTTTAGTAAGAATTCGAAATTTAACTGAATCACCCTCATTAACATTTTCCTTAGCTTTAATTTTAATTTTATCTTTAGCTTTTTCAATTTCCTTATTGTTAAAAACTTTCCCATCATCTTCAAATCCATATTTATGATCAGTTTGCATATAAATTTCCTTTTGATCAATGTCTAGATTATTATTATTTTTATCAAAGTTATCAATATTATTAACAATCTTTTCATTAAACATTGGAACTGGTTCATCAAATTTAGCAGATCTTTCATATTTTCGAGTTCCTATGTCACCAGAAACCATTTCTGCATACTCTCGTTCAAATTGAGCATCCAGTAATTCTTTCTGTGCAAGTTGTGCATAATCATCTTCATCGAAATCATCTACAAAATTTGTCTTTTTCTTGCTTTTTTTATCTTTTTTGCTTTTCTTCTTTTTTGACTCTTTTTCTTTATTAGAAGTAATCGCAGTTTGTTCTGCCAAAATTTCTTCAACTGGCTTACCACTGAACTTACTTAATGCTTCTGCAAAACTTTTTGCAGGATCATAGTTTTCCGAAAATATACTCTTACATTCATCTTTAAATGAATACCAAATCTCAAATGGTAATGGTTGTTCCTTTGTCCAAGCATAATATTCGAACAATGGAAAGAAACTTTCTCGAAGAATTTTTAAGTTATCATCACTTAATTGAATTTTCGTTTTTTTCCCAGAATGATCTTCTTCTTCTTCATTATCATTATTTGATCTTATAACACTTAGTAAATTACAAACAAGTCGTATCCTAAAGTAATCATCTGGCATATCAATTGTACAAATACCCCCAACTGCATTTGCTGGACGAGGAAACCCTTGAGAATGGCCAAAAGTTGTAATCAAAAATAATGTGTCCAAAATTGTTTTAAATGCAACACAACCAGATAAATATAATTCTCCCAAATATTGAATAACACTAACACGTCTTTGAGAATATTTAAATACATTATGCTCCAACCCAAACCTAACTTCTTCCAACACCTTATCAACTACTATAACCGTGAATTCAGGATGGTATGAAGATAAATCATATAATAACCGGGCAACGAGTTTAATACTATTAACTGGAAGTCTCCAAGGCTTCGTACATGCTTTAAACATCCATCTTATTGTTTCATTCTCACTCCAGTTTAATTTTCGTACTTGTTCAAGGACAAAGTCATAAGTTTCATCTCGTAGCCTTAGATGCAGCAAGTCTAATATATATTCATACATTGGAGGTCTGTATTTACGTTCCATTTTACGATTACGTTCAGGAGGTTTTAAAGACTCAAGTGCAAAGTCAATCATCATTTCTTCGTTGGGAAATAAATTCATAGCAAGTCGTTTCTTTTTAAGAATTTTAACATATTGAGTCAAAAATTTGCTTGTTGATGGTTGCGATAAAAGAAAGCGCCCGCAACCTTCTAAAAGTCCACATACACAAATTATACTGCATCTATCAAGAAATTCGACCGAACTTTTGAAACAATACAAAATAACGTAATATGGAATAGCATCACATTTAGCCATTTCACTCAAATATCGCACAGTGGCTAAGCGTGTTGAATTAAATGCTGGGTTTTTATTAATTTGCAAACCTTTCCATGTCTTTAATAATTTTGTAGCAACTTTATCTGCAATTTCAGGTATATAAGGAGATAAAATTGCAATTAAACGGGCAAAATAAGGGAAAAATGCAATTCTAGAGGCTCTTATAAAACTAAGTAATTCAATCAATTTTTTAATTGCGATTTTAGAAGACAATTTGTAAAAATTTACCGCAAATTCATCGATCCGATCAACATTCGTAATTGTTAATAATTGTAATAATAAATCTTTTATTTTTTCATGTTGCTCCATACCAGATAATTTTGATGAGATGAAACTTACTTCATCCTCTTCAAGTTCTTTTTCTATAGAGAAATTACTCAAACCATCACCTCGGCTTGACGAGGAAATTGAACTATCATTACCATTTTTATCTAAATTCATATTTTCCATTAATTCTGCCATTTCTTTAAAAGAAGCACTTTTATCACCTTTTGGCCCTAAACCTGTAGGAGTTTTTGAATCGTCCTTAGTATCATTTATCTCTTTATTTTGCGTTGAATCATCGTTATTTTTATCTGATTGTAAAAGTTCTGGAATAAGATCGGCCAAGTTAGGTATTTTTTCATAAAAATATTTTTCTTCTTTGTCTTCCCAAATTCCTAAATCTTCAAAAGAATTATCTGAGTCATTTTCATTTAGTCTTAAATTATCTGGACCAGAGGACAAAGAATTAGTTATTCTAATCGAAGATTTAGGTGTAAGAGATTCATCATCTTTAAACTCTAGTGGTGGTAATTTTAAAGCAGTGGCGAGAGATTGGGCAGATTTTTGCAAATCTCTAAATCTTATTAAACTGGCTTTATATTCATCTTCCGTATTTTCAAGAATTTTTCCAACACGAATGTAAGATTTTTTATTTGAAGCAGCTTGTTTTTTTAATCGCATATGTTCCTTTGTTAAATATTGATGCAAGTCTTTAAAATAGGATAAAGCAGAATCTTGAAATTGTTCAATAATATCTTGTGAAGGGAATTTATCAATTAAAGATTGTAATTGTATTTCGGATTCTGGTTGGGAAAGAGAATTTGATTTTTGCTCATTTTTTAAAGAAGATATATTTCCAAATACGGAAGCAAAAGACTTAAAAATCATAGTAATTAAACTTGCGCAGTTGAAATCGTTGTTATCTTTTATTATGAGCATACTAAGTATTTCTAAAGGTAAAGGATCATTCGAAAGAGTAGAATCTGAAGAAATTTTTTTTGAAGAAATGTATAAAGGTAAAGAAATTAAAAGATCATTTGAGATTGATTTTAAATCTAAGGCGGAAGATCTAATAATTCCACAAAGCCAAAATTCAAGAATTAATCTGAAAAAAATACGTTGATTAGCAATTGAAAGTTCATAGTGTTTATCTATTAATAACGTAGAAGTTTGATTAGAAGTTTCTTGCTCTTGTTGTAATTGCTGAAAACGAAATTGTGCAGCAAGGGATTCTTTACTAATAGAACTAGTCATTTTAACCATGTTATAAATTAAAGGACGGGTTACAAGAGTGGGGAATCTTTGATGAATTACAGATACTAATTCAACAGCAGAGAGCACATCGACCAAAGTTTTACATTTTGACAAAGTTTCCATTAATGCATCAGTTAATTCACTGGTATATTTTGCTAAAGAGATTGACTCAAAGTCTTTAATTAAAGTCTTTATTGCTTCTGCACCAGTGGAAGCTCTTAACTTTCTAATGAATGTTGTATTTTTTTTCAAGCTTGTGTCTAATGATTTATCTGCCAAGTTTAGGTCTGAATGTTAGTTAAGGTTAAGGTGGGAGTGGATGATAAAAAATAATATAAAATAAATAAAAATAATATAAAATAATATAAAATAATATAAAATAATATAAAATAATATAAAATAATAAAAAATAATAAAAAATAATAAAAAATAATATAAAATAATATAAAATAATATAAAATAATAAAAAATAATAAAAAATAATAAAAAATATTAAAATAAGTAAGTAAATAAATAAATAAATAAATAAATAAATAAATAAATAAATAATAACAAAAATTACAATAAAAACTAACATCCAATAGGAAAAATCATTTATAAACCATACTTTGTTCATTGACCCACGCCCCCGTGTTTGCTGCTCTCAGTCTCGACCGTTGAGCCTGTTTCGTTTCACCTGTCATGTTTTTTGATACAGTCTAGATAATAGTGTTAGTTTGGGCAGAATACAACAAATGAAAAAAAGAATTGCAATTAATGATTTTTAAAATTTATATTTTATATTTTATATTTTATATTTTATAGTTTATAATTTAAAATTTAAAATTAAAATTAAAAATTAAAAATTATAATTTAAAAATTTAAAAATTTAAAAAAAATAAATAATAAATAAAAAAAAATAAATAATAAAAAATAAAAAATAAAAAATAAATAATAAAAAATAAATAATAAACACAACTCACAGCAGACATCTTTGTACACAAACTTATCGGTTATCGGCAATAACTTTCAGTACAATGGTATATAAAAATAAATTATATACAGTAATCAATTAACAATTTTTTTTAAAACTCAGTGTATTTTTATTACTTATAATATTTTATAAATATTATGTGTTGCTATTGTTTTGTTTTTTTAGTCTACTATCAATTATTTTAAGGAAAATATAGCATTTATATATATAAAAATAATAATAATAATAATAATAATAATAATAATAATAATAATAATAATAATAATAATAATAATAATAATAATAATAATATGCTAAATGCTATACTATACTAATTACTTCCTATTATAAATTTTCTTCCTATTTATCACTAGCAAAGAATCCTATAAAAAAATAAAAAAATAAATATAATGATTTTGTGTGTGTGTCTAAATTAAAGTCGTTTACTTCACTATACGTTCGCCAAATTAGATTATAGATCACGTGTGTATTATATAATGCTCGTCTTAATTGTATGTTACAGTATTAACATGCAATTTTAATTTTAATTATGTATTGTTATTTTATTTATAATATTTATACTATATAAACTGTTAATTTAGTTTTAATATTTATAGTACTACTTATACAGTACAGTATAAGTTATACTGTGTTTATATATAGAATAGCCAAATACACCCAACATTGTTTACGTAATAGATTACAAATCCGTATATAACAAACGTCAATATATAATATATTACAGTAATTATTTTGATTTTAGTATTTACTTTAGTGCATATGATATTTATATTATATACTAACTATTCTATATACACTATTATACTACTATACTACTGTATTTCTACTACTGTATTTCTACTATTGTAAATCTACAAATACATAGTAATCTTCATGAATAACATAGTTGCTATAGCAACAACATGAGAATTAATCTTGAGTCTGCCAAGTAAGGTCCAATAGAATGATTTACTATAGAATACACAACTAAACCAACTAGAAGAAATAAAAAATAAAAAATAGAAAATATTAATAAAATACTAATAAAAATACTAGTATAAACATTAAATAACCATATCAAACATGCAAATAGAAATAAAAAACCCCGGTGATTACCATGTGCATCTAAGAGATGGCGAACTAATGGAAACCGTTGTTCCCACAGTTAGAGAAGGTGGCATTTCTATTGCCTATGTAATGGTAAGTTTCAACTATTAGTATTTTTCACTGCTGAAGAGACATATCATTTATTTTCAATACCCTATTTGTATGTTATTACCTATTCAGGATTAAATTATTCATTACAATTGGAAGGGGAGGGTGGGAAAATTTATCAAATGCTAAAAATTCATATAAAAAAAGCATTACAAAATGCAAAAATTTATTAAAATTCATTTTAAATGCACTAAATTTTAAATGCATGCTAACAAATAGCCTAATTTAGTACCCCCTATTACGACAGTAAATGCGGCTCTAGAATACCATAAACGCATTAGCGCTATTGATAAAGAAACAACTTATTTAATGAGTTTATACTTACATAAAGATATTACTAAAGAAGTTATTATAAAAGCTAAAAAAACTGGAATTATTTATGGTGTTAAATGTTACCCGGCAGGTGTAACAACAAATTCTGATTTGGGGTTTTCCTCCTTAGATGAATTTGATGAAATTTTTAAAGAAATGGAAAAGCAAGATCTGATTCTTAATATACACGGAGAATGTCCATCAACTAATGATGGTAGCATTCATATTATGAATGCAGAATCAAATTTTTTACCAAATTTAGAAAAATTACATAAAAAATTCCCAAAATTAAGAATTGTACTTGAGCATTGTACAACTAAAGCTGCAATTGATGCAGTGAAAAGATGTAGTATTGATAGTGATGATGTAACCGTTTGCGGTACAATTACTGCCCATCATTTATATTTAACTGTTGATAATTGGGGTGGAAATTCTGTAAATTTTTGTAAACCAGTTCCAAAATTACCTTCTGATCGTAGTGCTTTAATTGAAGCTGCAATAAGTGGTGATAAAAGATTTTTTTTTGGTTCAGATTCTGCCCCACATAAAAAATCTGCAAAGGATAAAGCCATTGGTGCCCCTGCTGGTGTTTTTACACAATCTGAGGCATTGCCATATATAGCACAAATTTTTGAAAAATATGGTAAGCTTGATAAATTACAAGGTTTTGTAGCTGATTTTGGTAAAAATTTTTATAAAGTACCAGTTAAGGATGATAAAACTGTAATTTTAAAACATACAAAGCATATTATACCTGAGACCATTGGAAATGGGGATAACAAGGTTATCCCATTTCTTTCTGGTACAGAAATAAATTGGTCTGTTGAATGGCTTGAATAGTGTATATATATAATTTAGACAATATAATATACATATAGTACTGTGTGTATAATTATTTAAATCTTTAGCAAAAAAGAAAAAAAAAAAAAAAAAAAAAAAAAAAAAAAATTTAAATAAAAAAAAATTAAAAAAAAAAACAAAAATTAAACAAAAAAATAAAAAAAAAAAAAAAAAAAAAAAAAAAAAAAAAAAAAAAAAAAAATAAAAAAACATATATATTTATATGTATACCTATTGTACAGAATAGCTTAACCTTAACCAACCAATTAATAAAAAAAAAAAAACAAGAAAAATAAATAAAACCTCGTCGAAAGCATAAACAACTAAAATTAAAATAAATAAAGAAAATTAAAATTTGTGTAAAATAAAATAGTAAGAAAAGTACATCATTGATCCTCAGAATACTTTTTCACCATATCGCCAAGTAAAGAATGATATTCAAGGGGAATATCTAATTTTAAATCTTCTTCCTCCTTGTTTATAATTTTAATAAGAAGGTTATAAGTAAACTCTCTGGCATCTAAAATCTCATTACGCATAAAAAAAGCAGTATCCTTAATGAGAGATCTGAAGAAACCATTAAAAATATGAGCATGATTAGATTTATGTTTTCTATTCTTATTAAAATTTCTAAATCTCTTAAAAGAATGTGATGGACGACGATCTGAGTATAAAGAATAATCATTTTTGTCAAAGGAGACTAACTCATCAACAGAGGTTTCTTCATCAGATTTAGACAAAGATCTCTTATCTAAATGTGAAGCAGAAGAGTCATGATCATTTGTTTGATTTAAATTTGAATAATATAAAGCAATTTTTTCATTTTGAGTAAGAATAAGTTCTTGTACATGCATTTGGAAACCTTCTGAATAAGAACGAACATCTTGAGCCATTGTTTCTAAAATGGCGTTAAGTTTATCATATTTGTGTGATAATTTTGACAAGATTATTGTTGAAGAATTTGAAACAGAATCATTAAACAATTCCTCGTTTTTTGATTGTAAATGTTTAGCTGATTTGAGAGCATGAGCTAATAAAATTGTATTTGCCTTCATGGCTGATTTTATAAGAGAATCACAATCTTTTGAAAATTTTTTAAGCATTCTCTGTCTGAGATAGAGATAAGTTCTTAAAACTTTCTTTTGTTTACGTGATAGTGAATGAGCTTTTAAAAGAGAATTAAAATAAATTCTTGAATTTATTTGTTTCATAGAAGATGTGGTGTATTTATAAAAAGATTTTAAAGAGGTTATTGGATGCATAATAAGATTAACTGTATTTGCTATTGAGAAATCATTTCGAGGTGATGGTTTTGGATGTGGCATTAATTTTTTATGTGCAAGTGTATTTGAAGGACATGATTCTAACATATCAATAGCTTTAATTCTAGGTTCATTTTCAGGTGATAGTGGATCTTTAACAAATTTCATTCCATGTCTAAGGGGTAACTGTTTATCTTCTGTTTGTACAGGTTTTTCTTGATTAGAATTCTCCTCTTCTGTAGAGTTTGTTTGAGGTGGAATAATAGGAACTGGGGTGGGTAATGAGAGGTAATTTGCCCCAAAAAGCATATTAAAGAAGGAAACACATTGAGGGGAAGAGGGCACAATTTTGGTAATAAGAAGGCGGTTGTCATTTTCATTTTCATTTTCATTTTTATTATTATTATTATTATTATTATTATTGTCAGTGTTACTATTATTATTAATGTCATTGTCATCGTTGCCATGGTTGTCATTATTTTTCTTGTCATAGACAAAAGAAATACAAGAGTTATCTAATTTTAAAAGTTTTTCAACCAAAGTATCGAGATTGTAAGAATTACTGGCACTGACCAGAGAATTAATAATTTCGGTCGAAGAAGAAGATGAATTAATCGGCGCAGCATCAGATGGTGAAATCGCAGACAGCCATAAAAAGCCAGTAACTATCGAAAGTCTGTAAACATGCATTTTGACCAATGCGTAGGCAAAGAAAGGATATTTATTATATGCAAAAAGAAAAAAAATACAAAATACAAAAGAAAAAAGAAAAAAGAGAAAAGAATATAGTATTATATTATATTATATTATATTAGTATGCAAATTAGTAAACAAATTAGTATGCAAATATTATGCAAATAATATGAAAATAAATAGCAAACTAAAATAATAAATATACAAATAACAATAAATAAATAACAATAAATAAATAACAATAATTATATAAAGTATAAAATAAATATGAAAGATGCAAGAATTAAATATGCAGTTTAAAAAAAAGTATGTTGATCAATGAGTGAATTAATGCGTAAGCTCTAAATATAAAGAAAGCTGCAACAGTAAACACCAGCAATAGACGGCCAACAATTAGTAATTAACACAATAAATTAATAAACAAATTAATTAAATCAATAAACTAATCTATACAATATATAATATAATATAATATAATATAATATAATATAATAAATTATATCATATTATAAGAGTGAAATAAATCAACAATTGCTGTTCAGTTTGATATTAGTTGCGAGCTTCTATTATTAGTCATATAATGTATACGATTAATAATCAATCGACGTATATTAGTAAGACAAGATGTCTTGTTAGTAATAATATGCGATATATTAATAACTATCGGTTGTCAGTATGAAAACTCAAGTTATTTATTATGTATTTATTTAGCACCCTTACTAAGTGTAGTAAGACAGTCAATAAATGGTAGTTGCTGTAATTATATTATATTATATTATATTATATTATATTATATTATATTATATTATATTATGTTATATTATACAATAACAATATATAATAAATAATAAATAGTCGAATAATTAATATATAGTATAAAATTGATGGACAATTGTGATTGAGTTATTTAATTGTACTATAAGTCATGTCTACTTTAAATAGTAGATATATATATATATATATATCTTGTATATATACTATACACAATATTATCGTGTATAATATATAATACACTCATCGAATAAACGTGTCTTATTAAAACATGCTTCCATTCATTTCCTATTACAGTAAAAATACTATCTACTAT
>JAJMCY010000377.1:0-14962 GCA_030565755.1 Ascobotryozyma cognata
TTATTATTCTACTAATTGTAGTTCTATTGGGTTGGACATCTAACTTTAAAGTTTGTTTAGCCCACTTTGCAATTTGAGTTTGAGTTAAATCAGGCCTTTCACTAGCAAATAAAGCAATTTTTTGTTTTTGTTCGTATGTAAGCATTTTTATTAACAATTATATTTTTAAATGTGTATATATTAGTTTTGTAAATTTGTATTAATTCTAGTATTTATTTATTATGTATTTGTATTCTACTTCAAAATGTACTTCATATGTACCAATGCTTATTAAGCTTTATTATATAGATTATATAATAAATTACATGGGTAATACCCATTTTGCACACCTCTCTCAAAACGCACGCAAATCGTGTCCCCCGAGGGTGTGCATTTTGAGAGAGTTTACTGTATTTAACTTTTTAAAAGAATGTTCGGGGGGAAATACTTCCTTGATAGTGAGTGAAAGTTTTTACCATAAGTTTACCCTATAAGTTACCCTGTTTAAGAAAATATAGTGTGTAATTTATTAGTAGCAACGAAAGGAAAATTTAAAATAGAATGATAATAAAATAATTAACAAAATATTAGGGTTAATAATTAGTTAGAAACAAACTTTGAATCTAAACTCTTTAGAGAGGCAGGACGATTAAATATATATGACACGTCTCTATCTCAGAAATACACCTGTTTAAAAAAAACTGCAAAAAAAAAATAAAAAAAAAACAAGCGCTTAAAAAAGTCCGAAACCATCTTTTGCTTAACAGTATATAGTCTTAACTCATATGTACGTTAATTTTATAATGCTGAAGGGAAAAAAAAAAATAAGCAAAATTATTCTTGTTAGCAGTAGGAAACGATTATTATTACTATAAACACTAGACATTGGCAAGTTTTAATCATGCATACTACTAAATGATGAAATTTTATTGAGTTGGAAAAAATATTTTGAAATCAGCTGTTAGCGTTTAACTATTAGAAATATTTACTACAAAAACTTATTTATAGCTTAATATTAATCGCGTGTTAACCACTTTTTCTACTATGAGAAATACTAACTAGTTATAAATTAAGACTAAATTGAAGATCATTTTTAAGTATGTAATAATAATCGCTAGTTGCGCTTTTAGTCTTAAACAGAATAGATTTAAGCTTACCGTGCTATGCGTTATTAAATTTTAACTATTTAAAAATATACTACTAAATATTTAAATATGAGGAATTTTCAAATTTCTCTGTTTTGATAAATGACAGTAATAATATAATATGAAGTGCTTTTAATTGATTATTTCTAAGGTTTTGACAAAGACATACAATTTTACATAATTATTCATGTTTTATTATTTCGTTAGCTGTCAAATGATTACCAAATTTAGATTAGAATAATTTTTTTATGAATGATATACTTTTCTTTTTTTGAGTCATTTATATTTTAAGTTTTGTTTTATAACTAACAAGTCAAAAACTTAAATATTTATAAGGTATAATTATGGAGTGAGTAGTTTATTAAATTTGGTGTCACCTATCTAGAAACACTTTGGCACAATGTTGACGTTTTCACTGAATCCAAATATGACGCAATTTAATTTTACTACTCATACTTAAAGGTATTTTTTTTATATACTATTAGGATCTACTACAGTCGTAATAATATATACTTATCAATACTTCTTTTTAAAAGTCTTTGGTGTTAATTTTACTCTATGCATATATTAAGGTGAACTATTTCCTATTATTCCTATTTTTTTAAATAATATATTATTATTTTATTAGTCAATTTGGCAGAAAAATAAATACTTTTACTTGGATTTTTTACAGCAAATTATATTTGTTTAACAAAATATTTTTATAAAGGAAATATATATTTTGATTCAGTTTTCTTATATTGCTTAATTAAAAATTATTCTTTTAAAAAAATGTACTATTTAGATTCTGGCAGGATGCTGACACTTATCCTGTCTTTTTTTTTGCTAAAAATTGCATATGCGGAAACATCTAATGCTCTTTTTGAAAGAAATCAAGTGGCTGACTGTGAAGTTACTTATACTAGCACGCTTACTGAGCATATTACTATTACAAAAGGAAATACAGTTACAGAGTTGTGTAGTGCACCTTTTGCATCAACAACTGCACAAATTGCATATGTTTCGGTAGTATCTTCAACAGGAGACTACACTACAACATCTAATCATCAGGTTGGTATTACTCATGTTACAAGTGTTCCAGCTACAATTACTGTGAACCAATTTCCTACTACTTTTTCCTATGAATATCCTTTAGCAACTACTATAGTATCAACAAATTTAAATGGTGATGCATATACATATGTTTGGAATCCTTCTAAAAATGTAAATGATCAGACAGATAATGGTAATTTACATAAAATTATTTATGTGATAAAAACTATATATAACACTTTTGGTTCAGGTTCAAATACAGATATTATAGGATATTCGATACAGCCTTCAGTTGTTACTGTAACAAATACTATTACTGGGTCAAACAGTGGATCTCAAAATAAATTTTCTGTTTCAAATTGTGAAATTACAATTACGACAAGTACCACACAAACGGTGCAAGTCAAAAATACTAATGGTGCTATTGTGAATATGGAAACTTGTGTTCCTGTTGTTCGTACATTTACTTCAAAGACGACTATATACTACGATAATTCACCAGCAGTTAGTACTCAATCCGAATTTCAACAGTCGCACGAATGTTTAATATGTATAACTAATACAATTATACGTACTATTACTGTGACGGGTCAAGAAATTTTTACAACTTCATATAAGACATTTACAAAAGGAGCTACTATTACCACTACTGAAATATTAACGAGTTTTGTGTCTTATACTACTACTACTACTTCTTATCAAACGCTTTCATTTACTACTCTTACGTCAACAGATACTACTGTTTCAATTCGTACAACAACAACAATACCTCCATCTGGTACTAATCCTGGCAGTGTTATCATTATAGTACCAACACCTGATTACGGAATAATTACCACCACTAGCACAGCAAGTGTTTCAGTTCGTACTACAACAACAATACCTCCATCTGGTACTAATCCTGGTAGTGTTATCATTATAGTTCCAACACCTGATTATGGAATAATTACTACCACTAGCACAGCAAGTGTTTCAGTTCGTACTACAACAACAATACCTCCATCTGGTACTAATCCTGGCAGTGTTATCATTATAGTACCAACACCTGATTACGGAATAATTACCACCACTAGCACAGCAAGTGTTTCAGTTCGTACTACAACAACAATACCTCCATCTGGTACTAATCCTGGTAGTGTTATCATTATCGTGCCAACACCTGATTATGGAACAATAACTACTACTACCACAGCAAGCACTGTTTCAGTTACTACTACAATGACAATACCTCCATCTGGTACTAATTTTGGTAGTGTTATAGTGTTATCATTATCGTGCCAACACCTGATTATGCCACGACTACTATAACTACTACAGTTTACACTATTTCGATGACAACTACTACTACAGTTCCGCAAGTTGGCACTACTCCTGGCACGGTTATTATTGAAGTTCCACCCGTTTACACAATGACTACCAGAACTACTACAATACCCACTATTTCAGTTCGTACTACTACTACGGTTCCGCCTGTTGGAACTACCCCTGGTACTGCTATTATTGAAGTCCCACCAAGTTACACACCTTCTTGGGTTACTATAACTTCCCACCCTACTACCCCTAATTCATTTACATATACTACTACTGCTACAACTCCTGTTAATAGTATTCCTGGCACGGTAATTATTGTTGTTCCATATATTCCTTCATGGGTCACCATAACTTCTCGGCCTACTACCCCTAATTCATTCACGTATACTACTACTGCTACTACTCCGGTTTATACTATTCCTGGCACAGTAATTATTGTTGTCCCATTTACTCCTTCTTGGGTTACTATTACGTCGTGGCCTACAACAACGTATAATCATGCATATACTACTACTTTAACTACTCCTGTCGGGACTATACCAGGAACTGTTGCAATTATTCCTCCTCCTTTATCTACAACTACTTCTATTGACACTGACTCGGGTTCGTTGCCACCACATTATACTACTTCAAATAGTGTCACAACTATAGTAGTTATTCCAACAATACCAACTGTTACTTCTAGTTCTTGTTTACAAGGTTTACCAGGCACTGTTACTTTTACTATAACTTCTGGAGTTACTCATACAGTTTTGATTCAAATTCCTGTTAAAACTTACACCACTACAATAACTGCGATATATGGAACTATATAGCTCACTTCTACTTCTTTGGAACCTTATTATAACTCTGCATGTGGTCAAAGACTTGATGTTATTGAATTTTATCCCTCTAATTATATTAGTGGATGTACTGAAAGTGGTACTGTATATAATCAAGGCTTTAATGTTTCATTGTATTCAGTTGCACGTAATATAGATTGGACTACACCTATAGATGGCTCTTCTGTTGTACAGTATTATACACAGCCTGTAGTTTCAGTAGCTACGAATAAAGGTATTTTTTTTGATTCTGGTGATCCACCACTAACAGGTATAGTTCTTTTGTATGGTATGAGTATTCAATCAGATAATTTCACGATAGTATTTACTAGTTATTTTTCTGTGCCTCAAACTGGTGTATATACTTATAATTTAAAAGTAGATAATTCGTTGGAATGCTACGTTGGTCCCAGTGGTTATGATTGTTGCCAACTTACCCCTGTTACTGTAATTGCTCCAAATTTTTATGCTCAGAGCGGTAATTACATTTATATAAATTCACATTATGCATTCTACGCTGCCCAGGTTTCTGTCATTCCGATTAGATTTGTGTGGACCAACTACGGTGGGCCTTATCTGGTTGATATAAAATTAACTTATCATAACGGTACAACTTCCTATAACTTTGTGAATGATATTGGTTCAAGATTTTCGGGCTGTTTTTAATTGGCCTTTATCTAAACAATATTTGCTTCAATTTACTTAATAATTTTACATTTTACTGGTATGTTCATTTAATTTAATTCTCAGACTAAACGATTGTTTATATTAGAGATTTTATTTATATTACGAATGTATAAATTATTAGTTGAGTAATTTGAGAATTGAATTTTTTTCACAAGGGAGAGTTATTAATTCACTTTTGTTATATTGAGACTTCGTTGGTCTCATATTAACTTAAAGTGAAATTATAATTTATTAAAAATTTTTTATATTTATTTAATTTAAAGTAATTTTTTTTCTTCATTTCCTATTTATTATTGTTTTAATGTGATTTTTTTTTTTTTTTGTTTTGTTTGTTTATTATACCTTTAATGTGCACATCATTTTCAAAATCTACACTTCACAGGAATCTTCAGTGAAATATTTTTGATGCATTCAGTTAACACTTTATAAAAGAATTATTATGGATGTTTCTTGTCTACGTATACTTTATTATTTATATGAGAATAAGATTGTTTTTGAATTATTTCTGTAGTGTTTATTATATATTTGTAAATTGGTAAGTTATTTTAAGTAACCTTTAAATAAAATTATAATAGTATTGTATATTATATTATATTATATTATATTATATTATATTATATAAGCAATTATAATTATCTGAATACATTACTACTAAAATCAGTTGATTATACTCCAATAGAAGGAAGGTTTTGTATAAATATAGACAAACTTGTATACATTACAATAGCCTTAGTGTACTATAATTCTACTCTATCTTTTCCAAGAATCAGATGATCTATCTATTAAAGATAACATGATATAATCGTTTTTTGTCTCAGAAGAGAAACAAGAAAATTTACAATTAACAGCAAAAATATAAGTTATTTATATGTTGTCTTAGCCTTTTGGGTTTTATTTTTAATAAAGGAACATAATATTTTTATTAGCTAAATTGTTTTGAGCCAAATCTAAACAAATAAATAAATAATGTATACAAGCATAATAAAAATACGTACATACATATAAATATACATACATACATACGTACATATATCTATATGAATATTAGTGTATAAACAAGATTCTTTCTTATATTATTCTACAGAGTAATTAATTTCAAAAAAAACATTCATTTCTTTATTGAATGCATTACTTATTACTATTATTATTAATATTATTATTATAATCCTCCAATATTTTATTTATTAGCAATCTTTCTATATATATAATTTACAATTTATAATTTATAATTTATAGTTTAACACTTACTATTCGATATTCATTGTGTTATATGAAAAATGAGAAAAAAAAAAACCAATAACTACAATTGTTAAATTATAAACTTTTCACTATTTACTATTTACTATTTACTATTTATTAATTACTATTACTATTTACTATTTACTATTTATTAATTACTATTACTATTTACTATAATAAAGTGTAAATCTCATGATGTAATTAATTGTAAGAAACACCATTTCATTATTATCTATTATTTAATATTTCTTCCTATAAAACTATGATGCCGGGTAAGTTAATATTATAGAATAAAAGATACTTAAAATATTTCAGTTGCCATGCCAATCAAAAAATTCAAATGTTTACTTCTTTTTATGTTTTTTATGTTTTTTTTTATTTTTTTTATTTTTTTTTTTTACATAATTAATTTCGACAATTTAGTTTAACATAAAACTTTATTATAAGATTGCATTTAGGTGGCAAATTTTGTAGTTAATATTAAAAAATTAACTAGTTTTGTATAATTATATTCTATCATTTCTTATAATAAAAAATGACTGAAAATGACAATTCGCAATATAGATACGATGAAATGGCAAATTTGGTCCTAAGAGCTGACCATAGACTCATTGATAAACCTAAGGATGATATTACAGGAGAACCAGAAACTCTTTCTGGTAAGATTTCTTTATCTGATATTGGATCAAGAGTAGTCAAACCTAAAATGACTACAAAAGAAAAGGAATATAGTAGAAATTTAGAAAAAAAGGAATTAGCTAATAAGAATAATAATAAGATTAGTAATAATTTATATGAAGAGGAAGATATTGAAGGTTTAACTTATTTTCCTAAAACTAATACTTCAAAAGAAGCGTTTAATCTAATAATGACTTGGACACATGAAATTTTAGATGATATGCCACATTCAACTGTCAGATCGGCTGCTGATATTATTATTTCAATTTTAAAATCAAAAGATGAAAAAGATATTGAAAAAAAAAAGGAAATTAATGAAATTTTAGGTACAAATATACCTGATGTTAAATTTACTCAATTAATAAATTTATGTAAAAAAATTGATGATTATGATTCATTTAGTAATCAAGTTAAAAGTGAAAATAATCAAATTGATGATAATTTAGGCGTAGCTGTAGTTTTTGACAAAGACGAGGACGATTTAACTGATGCGGAAGAAGATGATGATGAAGAAGAAGAAGAAAATGATGATGATGATCAAAATCCAGAAGGAGATGAAGAAAATAGTGATTTTGAAGTTGATTCAGAAATTGATCCTGACTTAGAAAATGATCTAAATAATAATTCAAATACGAATTTACATAATGGTTTAAATTCTGATTCAACAGAAAAGAATAATAAAAACTCAAACAAAAAAAATGAAAAACTTTTGATTGTTGGTGATAACAAAATTCTTTTAAAAAACAATTTAGATGTTCATGATATTGATGCATTTTGGTTACAAAGATTATTAAGTAATATCTATAAAGATCCACATGATGTTCAAGAAAAATCTGCCGCTACTTTTGCTTTACTTGAATCCCAAATACCTCAAAGGCAACTTGAAAATGATTTAATGATGTTGTTCAATTTTGAACATTTTGATATTGTTTCTTTATTATATAAAAATAGGAAAAAAATTCTTTGGTGCATTCGTCTTGCAAAAGCTCAATCTGATAAAGATCGCGAAAATATTATTCAACAACTTAAAGAAAATGGTGAAGATGATTTAATTCAAGAATTAAACTCGCCATCACAAAATAGTTTAGATAAAAATTTAAAGCAATCAGATTCAAATTTAAAAAATGTACCTTTAAATACAAAACGAAAACCGATTTTAATAGATTTAGAATCTTTAAATGTCGGTCAAGCTTCAAATCAATTTGCATTATCCAAAATTAAATTGCCTGAAGGCTCTTTTAAAAGAAAAAAGAAACAATATGAAGAAGTTCATATTCCTGCTCCTAAAGTTAAACCAATTACTGAAAGATTATTACCAGTAAATGAAATTCCAAAATGGGCTCAACATGCTTTCTCGGATTCGAATCATACTTCTTTAAACCGTATACAATCTGCTCTTTATCCTGCTGCATTTCAATCTGATGAAAATATTTTATTATGTGCCCCCACCGGTGCTGGAAAGACAAATGTTGCTCTTTTAACCATGCTTCGTACGATTTCTCATTTCCGCGATAATGACGGAAATATTGATTTACCTTCTTTTAAAATTGTTTATATTGCTCCATTGAAAGCTCTTGTACAGGAACAAGTCAGAGAATTTTCAAAAAAATTACAAACACTTGGAATAACTGTCTCTGAATTAACTGGTGATGCACAACTAACAAAAGCACAAATTTCGGAAACTAATGTAATTATTACTACTCCAGAAAAATGGGATATTATAACTCGTAAAGCTAATGAAGCTAGTTATGTTAATCTTGTAAGACTTGTCATTATAGACGAAATTCATTTATTACATGATGAGAGAGGTCCAGTAATAGAAAGTATTGTTGCTCGAACTATACGTGCATCAGAAGAGTTTGGTGAGGTTGTTAGGTTTGTAGGTCTTTCTGCTACTCTTCCTAATTATGCTGATGTCTCTGCATTTTTAAGAGTTGATCCAAAGAAAGGTTTATTTTATTTTGATTCATCTTACAGACCATGTCCATTAGCACAGCAAGTTGTCGGAATTACAGAGAAAAAGGCAATAAAAATTTATCAAGCTATGAATGATGCCACATATGAAAAGGTGATGGAAAATGCTGGTAAATATCAAGTAATTATATTTGTACATTCTAGAAAGGAAACATTCCGTACTGCAAAATTTTTACGAGACAAAGCTTTAGAAGAAGAAACAATAAGTAATATTTTACAGCCAGATTCTGATTCACATAGGGTCCTATCCGAGGAGGCAAAATCTGTAAATAATATTTTATTACAAGATGTATTGCCTTATGGATTTGCTATGCATCATGCTGGATTAACTCGTGCTGATCGTACATCGGTGGAGGAGTTATTTGAAGACGGCCACATACAAGTTTTAGTTTCAACAGCAACGCTTGCTTGGGGTGTTAATTTACCTGCCCACACTGTTATAATTAAAGGAACACAAATTTATTCTCCAGAGAAAGGTAAATGGATAGAATTGTCTCCTCAAGATGTTATCCAAATGTTAGGAAGAGCTGGACGGCCAAAGTATGACACATTTGGTGAAGGTATTATTATTAGTAACATTAATCAAACGCAATACTATTTATCTTTACTTAATCAACAGCTTTCAATTGAAAGTCAATTTATGTCTAAAATGGCTGATAATCTCAACGCTGAAGTTGCCTTAGGAACTGTAAGAAATATTGAAGAAGGAATCAAATGGCTAGGATACACGTATTTGTATATTAGAATGCTAAGATCTCCCAAACAATATTATGTGGGGCCGAATTATTTTGATGACAAAAATTTATATTTTTTACGAGGTGATTTAATACATTCCGCTTCAGTTCTTTTAGAAAAGAAAGGGTTGGTGCAATATGATTTTATAAAAGGGACCATAAAGCCTACTGAATTAGGAAGAATTGCATCCAATTATTACATTTCATATTCCACAATGGCGATATATAGAAAATTACTAAAACCGTCTACAAATGATATTGAAATTTTTCGTTTATTTTCATTATCAGGCGAGTTTAAGTATATTCCAGTACGACCAGAAGAGAAACTTGAGTTAGGTAAACTTCTTGAACGAACTCCTATTCCGATAAAAGAAACAATTAATGACCCAATGACTAAAGTAAATGTTTTATTACAGGCTTATATTTCCAGGTTAAAATTAGAAGGATTTGCATTAATGTCTGATATGGTTTACATAACTCAGTCTGCTGGCCGTTTGTTGCGTGCTATATTTGAAATTTGTTTACGTAGGAATTGGGCTACTTCTGCTAAAACTGCTTTAGAAATTTGTCAAATGGCTGAACGTCGGATGTGGCCTACGAATTCTCCTTTAAGACAATTTCCAACTTGTCCCCCTGAAGTCATTCGTACTGCTGAAATGTCAAGTTTGCCATGGAATAAGTACTTTACATTAACTGAGCCTAGTGAAGTTGGTCAAGCTATAAGATCAGAAAGACATGGAAGGCTGGTGTTAGATCTTCTTCGTAAATTTCCTAGGGTTGAATTTGAAGTTACAATGCATCCAATCACATCTACGGATTTACGTATTGAAATGACATTAACCCCTAAATTTACATGGGATGATAAACTTCATGGTACTTCTCAATCTTTTTGGATTATTGTTGAAGATGGTAATGGAGAGTTTATTTTGCATAATGAGATATTTACTGTTTGGAAAAGATATGCTGGTGAAGAACATTCAGTTGAATTTATAGTTCCAATTACAACACCATTACCTTCTAACTATTTTATTTCTGTGATATCGGATCGTTGGGTTGGTTCGGAAACCAGATTACCAGTATCATTTAAAGATTTAATTTTACCTAAAAAAATTTCATCGCACACAGCTTTGTTAGATTTACAACCTCTTCCAATTTCTGATTTAGGATTACAAGATTATATTGATTTATATTCGCTCGAGTTTACTTATTTTAATAAATTTCAAACGCAAATGTTCAATACTCTTTACAACACAGAGACTTGTACGTTTATTGGGTCTGCTGTAGGGACAGGTAAAACTCTTTGTGCGGAACTGACACTTTTAAGGCATTGGAAGCAAACTAATTATGGACGAGCGGTGTATGTTATACCGTTTCAAGAGCAAGTTGATAAAGTTCACGCGAATTGGAGTAATAAATTTTGCAAGTTAAACGAACCCAAAGTTGTATCTAAACTTAATGGGGAAGTTGGAAGTGATTTGAAAACACTTGAGCAATCTCATGTTGTTTGTTGTACACCTCAACAATGGGATGTACTTTCGCGTCGATGGAAAAATCGTAAAAATGTGCGTAATGTAGATTTATTTATTGCTGATGATGTTCATTTACTTGGTAGCTCGGTTGGACCTGTTTATGAGATTGTTATTTCTCGTATGCGGTTTATTGCCGCTCAAGTAGAACGACATGTTAGGATGGTTCTTCTTTCAGCACCACTTGCTAATGGAAGTGATATTGGTGAATGGATTGGAGCTACTCAACATACAACGTTCAATTTTTCACCTGCGGTTACTGCAGTTCCTTATGAAATTCAAATTCAAACATATGGGTTAACACATCATGCATCCTTGATGCTTGCTATGGCTAAGCCAGCATTTAATGTAATTGTGGATAATCAAGAATTAGGAAATGCTTTAGTGTTTGTTGATTCTCGACAACAAGCGTACGAAACAGCATTTGATTTTATAAGGTATGCACAAATTTATGAACGTGAAAACAAAAAATCATTAAAATTTATTTCAAAGCAAAATACTCAAGATTTTAAAGTAATTGATGGTGTGAAAAAGGATGATAATATGGAGGTTGATGAAGAAAAAATTGAAAATATTTTTGGAAATGAGGATGCTGAACTAGTTGAGCTAGCTACACAAGGAGTTGGAATTATATTTGGATCAATGAATGATGAATTAAAAAAGAAAATTATTGAATTATATAAAAGTGGTAGTTTTTATGTGTTAATTGCATCTCGAGAAATAGTTTGGTGGTTGGATATTTACGCGAGTACGGTAATAATTATGGGGACGCAATATTATGATGGAAGGGATCATAGATATGTTGATTATTCCTTAGCAGAAGTGCATCAAATGCTTGGACATACTAGGGTATTAGGAAGAACATATGGGTTAGAAGGTAATGATGAAAATAATAAGGAAGAAGAAGATGAAAATGATTCGAAAGTTGGAGTTGCTGTATTAATGACAAATCCTAATATGAAGAATTATTATAGTAAATATTTAACAAATTCATTACCAGTGGAGAGTCAATTGCATACATATTTACATGATGCATTTGTACCAGAGATTAGTACTGGAATTATTCATTCTCGACAGGATGCGATTGATTGGCTTACGTTTACATTTTTCTTTAGAAGAATTGTTGCTAACCCAAGTTTTTATGGATTAGTAGATGCATCACAACTTGGTCTTAGTGAATATTTATCAGAACTTGTGGAAAGTACACTTAATGAAATGGAAGGTGCACAGATAGTTACATTGGATGAAGATACAGATGTTGTTGAACCAACAAAGGAGTGTATGATTGCGGCATATAGTGGGGTTAATTATGTAAGTATGGAAATGCTTATGTTATCACTTAATGAAAAGACCAAGATGCGTGGATTACTTGAGATCATTACTAATGCTAATGAATTCGAAGAGAATGTTCCTATACGTCGACATGAAGAAGATATTTTGGCTAAGATGTATGAATTATTGCCTTTTAAGACACATCAATATCATGGTGAAACATTAAGTATGTATAGTTCACCAGCGTTTAAATCATTTATTTTACTTCAAGCACATTTTTTGAGACTAAAGTTACCTACAGATCTTGCAAGCGATCAAAAAATTGTACTTGAAGGGATTTTGAATATATTATATGCATCAGTGAATATTTTATCAGCTGAAGGTAGATTAAATGCCCTTGTTGCTATGGATGCATGTCAAATGGTAGTGCAGGCGATGTTGAATAGTGATAGTCCATTAAAGCAGATACCACATTTTAATGGGGAATTAATTGAAAGATGTAAGGAAAGTTCAGTTGAGACAGTTTACGATTTAATGGAATTGGAAGATAAAGCGCGTGAAATTCTTTTAGGTAGTTTAACACGGGCTGAACTTGAAGATGTTATTGAATTTGTGAATAGATATCCTAATATAGATATGAAGCTTAAACTTGAAGGTGGGGAAAGAGTAGATGGGGAGGAGATGGAAGAAGATGAAGATGAGGATGAAGATGATGAAGATGATGATGATGATGATGATGATGATGATGATGAAAATAAAAATAAAAACAAAAACAAAAAGATAAAAAGATATGCTACTGGGGAAAGTATTACTCTTATAGTTAAACTTGAACGCGATGGAGGTGAGGATGAAGAAGTTGAGAATGGTACAATAGATAGTACTGTTATTGCTGGATTTTATCCTCATAAGAAGAGTGAAGTTTGGTGGATTGTTGTTGGAAAATCAAGTAGCAAAGAAGTTTTTGCTATTGAACGTATTACATTTACTAAAAGCAATCGGATTGTTCGAGTTGAATTTGTTATACCTACTAGTGGGGAACATGAATTGGACGTTCTTTGTGTATGTGATTCATATATTGGGGCTGATCAAGAGAAGCGTATTAGGATTTTTACAGTGGGGGAAGAGAATGAGGATTAGAAGTTAATAATAAAAATATTTGTATATCTATTTACAGATGTGTAATATCGGTAATCTCTACTATTTACAGATATTGTATAATATAAATGTGTAATATAAATGTGTAATATAAATGTGTAATTATATAATACGGTACAGTACGGTACAGTACGGTACAGTACATAGATTTAATCTAATATAATTGAATATACAATGCATGTTACATTTTAATATTCTAGAACATATTTGGACAATTAAAATATGCACTGATCCACGTATGTCAGTTAAAACTTAATAATTAGTATTATTAATAAATACATTTATTAGTAAATATATTACTATTAAATATTCTACATATACACATTTATACATTTCTACTAATTAAACACTAAGTAATATAATTCCATACTACTGCAATTATTTGTAATTGCATAAAAGTCATTTATACTATTGTATACATGACTTGTTTTTGTATCTGTCTGTATACAATAGCGGCGCATATCGAACGCTGTTCAATACAAAACAGGAAATAAATTATTATACCGTTGCTTCAGCAACGGTATAAGTTAAATATGTAGGGGTTCAAAAAGGAAAAAAAAATTAAAAATATAGAAAGAAAAAATAGAAAAAATAGAAAAAATAGAAAAAATAGAAAAAAAAAAGGGTATTTATGTTAGTTACTAGGACAACAATTATGCAGTATATTTTCCATAACAACAACGCACGTTATTATTCGTTTTCATAAAATTGAACAATGAATTATTATAGTTGTCATAGCAATATGTTTTTTTATTTAGATTTGAGTTGTTATTTACATAGTGAATGAATAAAATAAAAATAATACAGTAATAAATATAATAGAAATAATAAATAAATATAAAATAAAAAATAAATTGAAAATATAAAGCAATTTATTATTAGTTAGCACTATAAGTGGGAATAATAGGAATAGGTGAAATAAAAAAAAAAAAAAAAAAAAAAAATTAATAAATAACAAATAACAAATAGTAAATAAATAATAAATAAATAAATAAAGAAAATAAAAAATAAAAAATAAAATTAAAAATTAAAAATAATTAATTAGATAATTGATAAGAAATAAAATTAATTAAATAAAAAAATTAGATAATAAGTATAATATTTTATTTTATTTATTTATTATTTATTATTTATATTATTTATTTATATTATTTATTTATATTATTTATTTATATTATTTATTTATATTATTATTATATTATTATTATTATTATTATTATTATTATATTATTATTATTATTATTATTATATTATTATTATTATATTATTATTATTATTATATTATTATTATATTATTCTTATTATTTATCTATAGTGTATATTTATTACAGCAATATTTTTCTGCTGGTACTTATGATTTTAAAATTTTATTAATATATTAATATTAAATTTATTAATTACTGTTTATT
>JAJMCY010000378.1:0-14958 GCA_030565755.1 Ascobotryozyma cognata
ATAATAATACAATATAATAAATACCTTTTTTCTTGCGACCGGTTTTGGTTTTGCGTACTCTTGTCGCGTCCTTAGGCATTCTGTATATAAAATAAATAAATAAATAAAAAAATAAAAATTTAAATATTTACTAGTAAAATAATATATACTAATAAAATATTAATAATATTGAATACTGTTGCAGAATAAATACTGTGATTAATTTTGTTAGTAAAAAAATAAAAAATAAAAAATAAAAAATAAATAAATTATTACTAAATAAAAATATTACTAAATCTTACATACTAATAATATACTATATTTATTTTGTATGTGAATAATTTATATGCGTATATTTTTATATGGGATTATTTTTTTATATGGGGATTTATAAAAAAAACAAAGGAAAAACTGTTTTTTTTTTTATTTTATTTTTTGGTGGGTGCCACTAATAAATAAAAATTTAGAGTGAGGAAAATTTGTGTGAGGGAGTTTTTTTTTTCTAAGTAATTTTTTTAAAACTTAACAGGTGATTAAGGTTGTTATGTCAACGGTGATGGAGGTGATGGCGTTGTTATAGTGATTTGTTGTTTTTAGTCATGTTATTATTTATTATGAATAATTATGTATGTTAGTATTAGTAATGTAAATAATTATTATTATTGTTGTTGTTTAATGCGTACGCAATATAATAAAAAATATAAAAATTAAAGTGTAAAAATAAAAATAAAAACTAAATACATAGTACGGTTGTCATGGATATGGTTGTTGTTTACATACTAAAACATACATTATACCATACCAATATTACCGGTTGCGTAGCAACCGGTAATATTGTATAATTGTATTAAAAACATAAATATTGGAAACCTATAGGAATACTATTCATAGTATTCTTTATCAACACAAGTAATTATAATAGAATATTATAGAGTATAATAAAATTATAATAACCAATATAAGTATTAATCATATAACTATAAATAATAACCAATATAAATAGTAATCATATAAACTATAAATAATAACCAATATAAATAGTAATCATATAAACTATAAATAATAACCAATATAAATAGTAATCATATAAACTATAAATAATAACCAATATAAATAGTAATCATATAAACTATAAATCAATAACTGTAAAAAAGTAAACGTAATAAACAACTGTAATTATAAGAAGTAAACATAAACATTAACAAGAACTAACAATAAAAAACAATGACAATGACAATGACAATGACAATGACAATGACAAATAATATGTATCAATGTAGAAATGTAGAATGCCATAGATAAAACACAACAATGAAAGTAATAATAAGAAATAAAAATAAAATAAATTAATAACCTACGGCACATACTTAGAATTAACAAAAAGGTCTCGAGAAAATCTCCAACAAGGAGCATCAGGAGTGACACCAATCACCGAACACAAATTTTGATAAACATTTTCAAAATCAGCATCATTCTCTTTATCAGAAATAAAAAACTCACTCTTCCATATATGACCCTCTTCTGCTTCCTTCTTTCGCTTTTGTCTTTCTTCGTTTTCCAAAGCAGATTTGGCTGTATGAATTGCATCATAATCTGCCACTCTAACAGCTTCAGCAACATCCTTCCAAGCTCTTCTCGATTCCTTTTCCCCTTGCTCTTCAATTGGTTTCACTTCTAATTCTATAGCATCATGCATCTTAGCATCCCAAAATACTTTCTCCACTTTAGTTCTTGCATCCACAATTTTACTCGTACCAGACCATTGTCCAGATATCGTATAAATAAGTCCTTCATCTTTCTTTTTGCTCTTTGTATTAGTTTTTACTTTATTCTCATTACCTACTGGTTCATAAATTTTTGCCTTAAATGTATTTTTCTTACCAGAAAAATATCCTCTTCCAGAATATTCAATACTAGCTCTATAACCACTTGAACTTACTATATAACTATCCTTTTCTAATTCTACAAATGGTGATCCAAATAAAAGACCTTCAATATGTAATCCCGGAAGTGTAATCAAATAATATTCTTTATTTGTCTCATGTTCTTTTCCTTTTCCTTTTCCTTTCCCCTTCCCTTTCCCATTCTCTTCCTTATTGTCACCTTTATTAGACCCAGAAATAGTCAAAATTGCATGTCCAACTTGTTTAACAGAAATAGTAAGAGAAGTTGCCGAAATTGCTGTCTTTACACCATTAAACCCCTGTAAAAGAACACCATTTTTATCATTCATTAATGCATAAGCAGTTACTGGTGGATGATGAGAAACTTGTTCAGATACAAGAATTGTCTCACCTTCATCATTTGTAGACCATTTACCTAAAAATAATTCACCTAAAAATGGATTTAATGGTTTCTTCTCAGATCCTAACTTTTCAGATCGTGACGCATATTGACTTCTTAATGTTCCAATAAACCATTTAACAACACTTAAAAATCTCTTCTCAGCGTTTTGATTACTAATATCTAGATTACTAATATTTGGTAAATTATTACTATTACTTTGATTAGTAATATCTTGTGTGTGCTTAGTAATACTTTCGTCACCTTCACTTTTCAATGTTTCCTTTTCACTATTAGTATTAGCATTAGTATTAGTATTAAAATCAGAAATTTCAGCTGAAGCTGCAGCAACAAGTTCCCGAGGTTGTTCTCCCCAAAATTTAGAATATTCTGTCAAGGATGTTGGTGACAAAATAAATGGCGGGGCCGTCAATGAAGATAAATCGCCATTATATGAAGTTATTGACTTTAAAAATGATGTCCATGCCCCTGACTGGCTCGTTGGGACCGGCGCCTTTTCTTCGTTCCCCATGTATAATAATACAGAAAATTAACAAATAAAATAATTAAGTAAATAATTAAGTAAAATAATTAAATAAAATAATTATTAAACAATAATTAAATAAATAAATAAACAATTCCTATTAAATATTATAAATAGTATTTTATTCTATGTAAATTAATTCGTCCTATACGTTTTTTTTTTTAGACTGAATCTTCCGGATTTGCGTTGCTAGGCAACGTATTACTACTAATAATAATAAAATACTTAGTCAGCCAATCTGACTATGTATTTTACGTATATGACTAAACTTTATTTTATAGTACAACAATTATATAGTAGTATAATATAATATAATATAATAACTATTATTATGTTGTATTGTGCTATTTTATTATAATATACTATATTTTACTATTATATACTACTTTACAATAAAGCATTTATTACTTCTTTGTAATAATTAATAGTATTTAAAGCGTGGTGAATTCTGAATTAGTGTGGGTATTACATATGTGGTAGTTGTCATGGTGATTGGCTTGTCTTCTTGTTTATTTTATTATTGTGTACAATAGTATAGTTATTTACAATTCGTAATTCCGTCTTTCGGAAACCTATGGAATCTGAGTAAATACATATGAGAATTCCTTTAGAATCCTAACACCCGCTATATTTCCAACTACTCATATAATATAATATAATAAATATAATAAATATAATAAATATAATAAATATAATAAACAATCTATAATAATAAATAATATACTATACTGTAATAATAAATAAAATAACCTATAAGAAATAATAAACAAATCTATAATAAACAAATCCATGATAAAAATTCTATGAAAAATACATCTATAAACGCGGGGCAGCATAGTGGTTTTGATTTGCCCACTTAACCTTTATACCTAACTCCTTAGCAACATCTTGAACAAAATTAGGATTGCGCATTAACTCTCTACCGACATAAACGGCATCAAGACCAAGTTTAGAATCATCCAAAGCATCACAAACATCCTGTGTAGAATTAATAAGACCTACAGAAGTGAAAACAAGTTGCTTCTCACCCTTTTCTAATTTATCCTTACGTAGTTCATTTGCAATTTTAGAAGCAATTTCAGCTTGAAAAAATCTACCAACTTTAATTTTTTGTAATGGATCATTTCCAGCTGAAGAATAATCTACACTATCAACACCTTCCTTTCTTAATAAACGTGAAAATTCAATAACTTGATCAACAGTTAAAGAATTCTTTATTGAAGGAACAGTATCAAGCCAATCAGTTGAAGAAATTCTATAAAATAAAAGAACATCATCAGTTTTACCTTCAGAAGCAATTGCACGACGTATAGCTCTAACAATTTCTAAAGGAAATCTTATTCTAGTTTCAAAAGATTCACCTGAATATGGATCTCCCTTTGGACGTTTATTAGTATTAGGTGAAAGAAATTCATGAATTAAATAACCATGAGCACCATGAATTTGAATAACATCAACACCAGCTTTAATTGCTCTTACTGCTGATTTCGCAAATGAACCAATAACACGATCAATACCTTCTAATGTTAATTCATTAGGTGTAATATAACCTTGATCCCATGCAATAGCAGATGGAGCAATAAGTTTTGATCCAAATCCATTTTCTTCAGTATTTTCCATGGCTAATGCTGGTTCACCACTACTTCTTAATCTTTTTTTAAATTGTTTACCATCTTTTCCAATATTATTTATAGCCAATGGACCATTAATATTATCAGTTAACCAAGGAGCAAGTGTAGACCCTTTACGACCGGCATGAGCAAGTTGAATACCAACTTTTTGTCCCTGAGAATGAACAAATTCAGTAACCCTTTTAATTGGTTCAATTTGTTCATCTGACCAAAGACCAGAATCATTAGGTGAAATTCTACCTTCAGGACAAACAGCTGTTGCTTCAATAATACTCAAACTAACACCACGAACTGCATAAGCACCAATTTCAACAACAGTCCAATCACTAAGTTTACCATCTTTATAAGAATATTGACATAATGGTGGCAACCAAATTCTATTTTGGAATGTTACATTTTTAATAGTAATTGGTTCAAATATTTTACTACCTTCTTTTTTATCAGTAGCATTATAGATGCCGATTGCCGTTCCGGCTGCCGGCTTTTGTTCCGGAATAAAATATGAAATTCCTTTAGCCGGAGTGTTTACTAAAATGTCAACCATTATGTAATATTCAAGTTATTATTATGAAATAAAATAAAAATGATTAGTAATAAAATATTAAATATTAAATATTAAATATTAAATATTAAATATTAAATATTAAATATTAAATATTGAAAATATATAAATAAATAAATAAATAAATAAATAAATAAATAAATAAATAATATAAATAAATGCTAAATAAATTAATTAAATAATTTATATGAATAATAAATAAATAAATAAAAAAATAATAGTATTCTCTGGCGCCTTATATATTGTTAACTTGATTAGAAATTATTCTTAGTAAACTATTAGTAATGATTAATAATATCCTGCTTTGTAATTAAATTATTAGTAATAAAAGGTTTCGAAAGCAGGGTAATTATTTGATAGTTATGTCTTAAGTAGGGTAAATTGTTGATATAATAATTTCTTAAGTGTTCTATTGAGCTATATACAAATATTTAATATTATAAGAGAATATTTTACGGCACTTAACAAAATCACGTGATTTATGTATGTGTAATACCTTTAAGTGAATTGGTAATACCTATGTTTACTCGTCGTTGCTATGTAATTCCAATATTGAAGAATCTCCCTCTAAAGCTATAATCAACTCTCTTCTGACAGCAGTCAACCCTGGGATTTTGATTAATAGTCTATAAGTTCCAGTTTCAGTTATACGACCTACAGGAGTTCCAGCAGCATTTTTCTCTTCAGTTAAGATTCTTAAATAATCAGAGGGAATACCTTCTCCACTTAATATTGTAATACGATTTCCAACATCTTCCTTATTGATACCATTGCCGTCTAAAATTTCTTCTTTAGTATAATAAATTATCTTTTCTGGTACTGAGTTTCTTATAAAATTCCATAGTTTACTAGAAGATTCAGGTTGTTTTTTACCTTTACGTTTTTTATCATCTGTAAGTATAATTGGTTTATTCTTTTCTAAACTTGTTTCATTTGTACCTGTAAAAAAGAATTGTTTAACTCCATCAACTTCTGATGTATTTATTTCACTACTTTTCTTATTATTAGTAACAGTATTGTTAGTATTGTTAGTATTATTACTTTTCTCTTTAGATAATTCTTCTATTAATTTATTTTTATTCTTTACTGTAGATTCAAAAGCACTAAAATCAACTTCAGGTAATGTAACACTTTGGGATCTTTCAAAACTTAAATTCTTCATTTTTTTTGTGTATTCTCCTTTCTCTCTTTTAATGCGTCCAATTGCTGATTTTTCCTGTGCTTTTGTAAGTAAATTTAATGGAGGTGTAAGTTTTCCAGGAATTATATAAGCTGCTTTCGATCCAACATGAAGATCATTTCTCATTCTTGCAGATTTCACTGTAACAATTTGACCTAACAATTAGTACTTGTATGTATACCATACGTTATATATTAAATAAATTAATTAATATTAAATTAAACTAATAATAAATGTGACCCACCTTTACTGCCAAGCATTGGAATATTTTGAAGAAGTTGAACTGTGACAACCTTATCTGATTTGTCTTTTATTCTTCTTTTATGTCTTATTAGGTCTTTCCAGGAGATATTTTTTTCCTTAGATTTTGTATAATTTTTCGCTCCCCGCTGATGATTGTTAGTAATGTTAATAAAGTTATTAAACATATATATATTATATATATATATGTTTTTTTTTGTTTGTTTACCAATTATCTATCCACTTACACAAAAATAAATTGTCTTAAAGAGTAAAATATTATCCTTTTTCACCAAAGAAAAAAACATTATGAATGCTAACTAAATTAGTATATTACCATACAATATTCTAAATGTTTAAATACAATTTATCTATCAATTGTCACTGTTTTAAGTCTTTTTAAGCTTTTTTTAAGTCTTTCTTTAAGTCTTTCTTTAGTTTCATTTGATGTACAGGAATAAAGTAATTTAAACTTTTAAAGATGGTTACTATAGTAATGAGGCCCATTTATGAGAAGAAAATTTTAAAAAGTAAATATTTTCTTATAGTAAGCTGACTCTATGAAATGATTTTTCAATAAATTGCTATTTAGGTATGATTTTGCGAATATTGCCTTGAGTATTTCATTTAATGGAATTGGGGGACTTTTGTATTTTTATTTTTGTATTTTTTTATTTTTTTATTTTTTTGTTTATTGGTTTTCAACATAGATGTGTTTTAATAAAAATTGTACTTGTATAATAAATTATAATTAAATTATAATTAAACTGATTTGCTGTACAGTAATGTCAAAATATTAAAGTTACTATAAGCAGTCGGCAATAGTTTAGTGGCTAGAATTTCCGCCTGTCACGCGGGGGACCGGGGTTCAATTCCCCGTTGCCGAGCAGTTTTTTTAATTTTTTTTTTAACTTTACATGGTAGAAGGAAATGAAATTAAATTAAAAAGTGCTTAACTTAGAAACCTATAGGATTCCTTAATTTTTAAAAAAGAATTCTTGGAATTCTATATGGTTACCTTCAATACTTTATTTATAGTATATTTATTTTACAGCACAACCGTATACGTTGTGTAGATTTGTGCTTGGTTGTACACCATTGTAGAATATGTTTTTCCCATATTAATATTATATTATTATTTATTATTATTATTTATTATTATTATTTATTTTTATATTTATTATTATTTATTATTTATTTTTTATATTTATTTTTATTATTGTTTATTATTTTTTATTATTGCTTATATTTAATTATTTGCTTTAACAATTCATTATGGATAGCTCAGTGGCGGAAAAACTCTCACCGATTTTGGCAAATACACTAATAGTTCCATCAGTTTCAACAGGAAATGTTCCTCAACTTGCAGTTGATTTGTTAATACACACATTAAAACTTAAATTAGTAGCCCGGTTGTCACCGAGATATTTGTTACCATTTGCTGGACCACGTGATGATGTTACTTTAGTTGAAAAAACAAAAGCAAATACAAACCAAGGAATAACTACTCCCTTAGAAGTTTATTCTAATGAAAATATTGCAATTATTCAACAAAGATCGCCAACATTTCCTCATTGTAGAGATGCATTTGTTAATAATATTTTAATACCATTTTTTTATTTTGGTTGTGATAGTAATGATTGTAAAAGTTTTAAAAATTTATTAATTGTATCTTCTTCTGATGCTGCTAGAAGGTTAGAGATTACTGGTCCGTTATATGAATTTTTTAAAATACCATTAAATTACAATTTTAATTCATTTCCTCTGGATATAAATTCTACGAATGAGGAGAATGAGAATTATAAAAAAAAAAATAATAATAACAAAAACTATAAATCTAAATCTAAACAAAGTATATCATCATCATCACCAATTCCTGAAAAATTGCCAGGGGCTGGATTTACATTAAACATAATTAAAGCATTATCTACGAATAAAAATAACTTTAATTTTAAGGATAACAAAGGTGAAAATGAAAATGAAAATGAAAATGAAAATGAATTAAATATTAATCTAATAGTAAGATATGCTTTCCAGGGAGATAATTTTGGTGACGCTGAAGATTTGGCAAGTAAAATATTAGAGTTTTTAAAAATCGAGAAACCAAACTATCCTGAAGCAAAAAATGGTTGGATTAGACCTTCTTCGTGGGCTGGAGTTTATGGAGAATCGCCAAAAACGGCATTAGAGGATGGAATTTACTCTTAGTACGTAATAATAAAAAAATAAAAAAATAAAAAAATAAATACAACCTCGTCAGATGTTGTATTTCTGGTTTGCTATGAAATAAGTTTTAATGGTTGCTAATCACACTCTATAATAGTTGTCATGTCAACTGTAATACCCTACTGTTGCCAGGCAACAGCTCTACTGTATAACTAATATGATATTATGATTTATTTAAAAACCGATCAATACGACAACATCACCGCCACGATCGGTCAAATTCTAAATTGATCGGTTTTTTCGTCAAAAATGGTCAGAAAAAATAAAATAACTATTGAAAACTATTGGAAACCATAGGAATCCATATAAAACCCAAAACTTTAAATATAATTAATTAGTAATAGATCGGTTTTTTTTATTAAAAAAGCTCAGAAAGCTCAGAAAAACTGGAAAAAAACCTGAGAAAACCTGAGAAAACCTGAGAAAACCTGAGAAAACCTGAGAAAACCTGAGAAAACCTGAGAAAACCTTAGAAAACCTTAGAATTTTTAAAATCAACCAATCGGTTTCCACCGATTCTCCGCCATTAAAATCTGGGTTTTTTTTTTTTCTTTAATAAACCACCTATTTAAACGAATCAGTAAATAAGTAAACAAAAAATATAAAAAATAATCAATTATAGTAGTCACATCAAGTGTTTTTTTGTATAGTAAAAAAAAAAAAAAAAAAAAAAATTTATCTGTAAAAAATTGACTATAAAATAAAAAATAAAATAAAAAAAAGACACTTAAACCTGTAAATATAAACTTTTAAAAATATTTTTAAAAAAATATATAGTAATTATCTAAATTTGTATATAAAATAATTCATAAAATGTCAGAAGGTGAGAAAAAAAAAAAAAAAAAATTTTTGTTGGTACTTTTGTAAATAATTTCACAGTCCTTTCTTTATAATTGAAGACTAATCTTTAGCCATCCCAGATACAACCCCAGGTGTAGTTCAGCAAGATACAACGGCAGTTGCAGCTGGATTAACTGAAGAAATTGCAGCAGAAATAGTTGCAAATGAAACACCAGAAAGTAAAATTCCATCGACTGAACATCCTACTGATCCAGTTTCATTGTGTACCGAAAGTAATTCTGAATCAAACGATTTAAAATTAAATCCTACACCTTCAGCTGGTGATAAACGTAAAACTATTAGTGAAGACGAAAAGGAGGAGATTGTGTCTCAAGTTAATGAAGCAAACAATGAAGGTCAAAGTGTTTCGAACGAAAAGGAAGACATTAAAAAGGCAAAAATAGACAATTCTGAACCATCAATTGAAGCTGTAGTTGAAAAACAAGAACAAGAAAAACAAAATGAACAACAAAATGAACAAAAAGAACAAAAAGAACAAGAACAAGAACAAAAACAAAAACAAAAACAAAACCAAGAAAATAAAAATGAAAACGAAAAAGAACTAATCGATGATGGTACTGGAGATTTATCTACCGCTCCAATTCTTGGTGTTGATAACAAATCTGTAGAACAGGTTGAAAAATTAGAAGCAGAAATTGATGCCGAAAAAAAATAACTAAAAATTAATAATTAACTATTTATTTATTTTCAATTGTTTTAATTATTTCTTGTAAATTAGAATATCTTTAATTATATAATTAATTGTTTTAATTATATACAACGTAGTTAGTCCTAATATTAATAAATTATTTAATTCCAAATATATTATGCATTTTGTACCAAACAGTAATTAAGTAATAATTTGTACTAATTATCATATTCATTACTTCATATTAATCTATGAATCAAATTTAATTTTCTCATAAAACAACATGTAAACAGCCTTAGTTTGAGATAGAACCTCATCAATGTTACATTCCCAAACTGAATCATCTGATATTCTCCACCAATTCTTCTCTTGTTTTGTACTAATCCATTTACCTATATTTATTCCATTTATTCCATTCAATGGAATATTTGGTAGTATATTATGATGATTACCATTTGTAATATTTTCTTTTTTTGTTGATTCAGTTTGTAAATTTTTACCCAAACTATCATCAGTTTTTAATAAATTGTTGCTTTCTATAGTTGAAACGTTGTCTAATTTTAAATTATTTAAATCATTTTCAATTGAAAAGTCTGTTTTTAAATTTAAATTATTTGGATTGTCGTCATTTTTGGTATTCATCTTTATACTTTCCTCTTCATCAACCTTATCAGAAACAGAAGATGCATTTGATTTTGAATTTGCATCTACTTCTGTTTTTCGTTTAAAACACTCATAATGACCAACTGAGTGTGTTCCTTGATGTCTTACTATTGCCATTAATCTGTATTTTGCAGCATGAACGTTTATATTCGAATGAGAAGCACCACGACCTAAAGAAGCAAGTGCATCTTCAAAAGTGAGTTTGCTTTTTTCGTTTGTATTTTTATTTTTATTTTTATTTGTGTTTGCATTCGTATTTTTATTCTTATTTTTATTTGTATTTGTATTTGTATTTGTATTTGTATTTGTATTTGTATTAGTATTTGTATTTGTATCTGTATTTGTATTTGTATTAGTATTTGTATTTGTATCTGTATTTGTATTTGTATTTGTATTTGTATTTGTATTTGTATTTGTATTTGTATTTGTATTTGTATTTGTATTTGTATTTGTATTTGTATTTTCATTTTCATTTTCATTTTCATTTTCATTTTCATTTTCATTTTCATTTTCATTTTCATTTTCATTTTCATTCGATGTCTCAGCTAATACCTTCCTTTGATGTTCCTCTCCTGTTAATGTAATATATTCAGAAAATACAACTCTACATGAATTTCGAGAAGCATACCCAGAATATATGGACCTAGAAAGATGTATTACAAGTACATCAGGTAAATGGCCTAATCTTGTCTTTTTAGCAATTGGAGATACTATTTTTTTTGGTAATATTACATCAATTTCTGAAGGTAATGAATTATCAATTATCTGTGAAGCATCTGGAGATGATAGAATTTTTTTTAGTCTTAATGATAGTTCATTTCTACCATTTACTGATAATAAATCTATATTTTTTTGTGGATTATTTGCATTAATATTTACACCCATAGATTTTAAAGTTGAAAGAGTTGTTTTGGGATCATCAAGTAGAGAGATTAAAATTTTAATTCTACAATTTGTACAACCATAGTCAGAGATGTATTCGGTTGATAAAAGGGAAGCAATGCATTTATCTAAAGTTGTATGCCATTGTTGTGGTACATTAAGTGATAGGGCTAAAAAATTTGAAATTCTAGGTGAAGTTGTATGATTACAACGAGAACAAGTGATAAAATCAGCAGTAGTTCCTTCAAAGGGAAGGAAGGGTTTTGTGAATGGTTTTGTTGGAGAACCATTTGGAGAATTATGTGGTGAAGATAAAGAAACAGTAGAAGGAGGCGAAGGTGGTGAATTTAAATCTAAATTTTTCCTTGATCTTATACTAATAGGAGATGTATTATCTGAATGTATGGACTGATCTACAATATCAGCCGAAGTTGTCTTACACAGTTGAATACTGTTATCACCAATTGTGAAATCATTTTGATATAAAAACTTTAAAAATTTCTCATTCTGATCAGAAAGAGTTTCAAAAATAAGATGCAAAAGTTCATGAGAATCATGTTGATTTCTTGAAATTTTTGAATTAAAAATTTCTTCTAAAACATGAAGAAAAGGCCATGGAGAAATTGATTTTGGGAAAGGTAAAGGAATTGATAATTGATCAAGAATTAATTTTAGGGCATAAATTAAATTTTTTTCTTTAAATTTATTTAAATTATTAATAAAAATTAAATTATTTTTATTATAATTTAAATTATACAAATCAATTTTAGTAATAAGTTCAAAATTGTTATTAAGCCAAAAACGAAGAATTTTTAAACTGGATAAAGCCTGTAAAATTGAGTTTGCAAAGCAATCATTTCCGTAGTTTACTAAGCCTACGGGATGTAAGCCTGTTGATTTTGTCATTTTTTTGTTGTTTTTGTTGTTTTTGTTGTTTTTGTTGTTTTTGTTGTTTTTGCTGTTTTTGCTATTTTTGCTGTTTTTGTTGTTTTTGCTGTTGTAGCTTTTAATTCTGTTTCTGTTTGTATTTGTACTTCGATTGGCTGTAATTCTATTGGAAACCCATGGAAATCCAAAGATTGGGAGTTTAAAATATGGATAAAAAATGTATAAAAATGTTAGTGAAAATCCTAAAAGATATGGATTTTTATAAAGCTGTTTAAAAATATTGGATTTTATAAGGATGTTTATATATTTATAAACTATTTTATAAATATTTCTATAAGTGTTGATGAGGAAACCCATAGGTTTCCGTTGTGTATTATGATTATTATGATAATGTTTATTATTATTTATTATTATTTATTATTATTTATTTTATTTATTTTATTTATTATTTTATTTTATTTATTATTTTAAGGAAAAGATAGCATTTATTTGTTTACTTTTATTTATTATTTTTTTTTTATTTTCCATTCAAAGGTATTTCTTATCAGATGTAAATAAAAAAAACCCTATTAAGTTGAAAAGTGTGAAATGAAATTTTTATTAAAAAGTAAATACAAATAAATAATAATAAATAATAATAATAAATAATAATAAATAATAATAAATAATAATAATAATAAATAATAATAATAAATAAATTACTACGTAAAATACACAAGACAAATACAAATTGTTTACTTAAAAATAAATAACAGAACCTATTGGAAACCGAAAATAAACTACGAATCCAGTGGAACCACGAACTACAAACAATAAGTGAATATTGATTTATTGTGAATATTGATTTATTATGAAATAGAAAATACTAAATACAATTGAATTTATTCATTGAATTTATTCATTTTTATTAATAGAAATAAACAGAAATATTAATAATATTAAATATATTAAATAATATTAAATAATAATAAATAATATTAAATAATATTAAATAATAATAAACGCTATATAAAAATTAAAAATACAAATTAAAAATATTGATTTTGACATATGGGAAAAAGAAAATTATTATAGAAAATAAATAAATGCTATGTAAAAAAAAGAAAATACAAAATATTGATTTTGACACAGGGGAAAAACAAAAGAAAGAAAGAAAGAAAGAAAATAAAAATAAAAATAAAAATCCTATTGGAAACCCAATTATAATAAATATAATACAAATTGAATTTATTCAATTTGTATTATACACAACATAATAATAAATAATAATAATAATAAATAATAATAAATAATAATAAATAATAATAAATAATAATAAATAATAATAAATAATAATAAATAATAATAAATAATAATAAATAATAATAAATAATAATAAATAATAATAAATAATAATAAATAAACAATAAATAATAAATAAATAATAAACAATAAATAATAAATAAATAATAAACAATAAATAAAATAAAATATAACTACAATTACTATTACCATCACAATTAAATAATTAATTAAAATAAATAATAAACAAATAACAAATAACAAATAATTCAATTCCTTCAATTACAATATTTTGTGACTTCTATTACCTACTGACTTTTTACTAGTAAACACATTACAATAAAACTATTACACCAAAGTAAAATAAAATACAGCCACATACAATGAATAAGAATACAAATAAGAATACATAAATAAATAATAAATAAATAAATAAATAATAAATAATAAATAAATAATAAATAAATAAATAAATAATAAATAATAAATAAATAATAAATAATAAATAATAAATAATAAATAAATAATAAATAAATAATAAATAATAAATAAATAATAAATAATAAATAAATAATAAATAATAAATAAATAATAAATAAACAAATAAATAATAAATAATAAATAAATAATAAATAATAAATAAATAATAAATAATAAATAAATAATAAATAAATAATAAATAAATAATAAATAATAAATAAATAATAAATAAATAATAAATAAATAATAAATAATAAATAAATAATAAATAATAAATAAATAATAAATAAATAATAAATAAACAAATAAATAATAAATAAATATAACAAAACAATCCAAAAATCTAACCACAGGATACTAACAAATTGATTTAATTAATTACTTTAATTTTATTTACTTTTTCATTTTTTATTAAAATTTAAACCTTGTTTGAATTACTCAATTAATTGTCCAGTTGTTATGGTATTTAATACAGGGTAACAAATGATTACGTATTAATCACATTTATTTGCATAATATATTATTCATAAAATATATATTATTATGTAATGTTCCTGTGTAAAGCAATGGAATTACATAAGTGCTTAGTATATGTTGGTTTTCTTTTTTTTTTTTTTTTTTTTTTTTTTT
>JAJMCY010000379.1:0-14888 GCA_030565755.1 Ascobotryozyma cognata
TTCTATGTATATTCTATATACTATATATACGATATATGTATAAAATTTACTTTAAACTTGTTTATACACTACAGTATAATAAATTAAATACTATAATACACAATAAAATAATATAATATAAAATAATATAATATAATATAATACAATATAATATAATATAATATAATATAATATAATATAATATAATATAATATAATATAATATAATATAATATAATACAATACAATACAATACAATACAATACAACACAATACAATACAATACAATACAATACAATACAATACAATACAATACAATACAACACAATAACATCAATCTTCTATTTATAATCTACTCAATCTTATACATTCAAACGTATTCAAATACACGCGGGGTTAAACAAAACTCAACCGTCTCAATTGGGAATCCATTCGGAAACTGTAAAAATTAAATAAATCCCCAGAATACTTCTAAAAAACGGGCTTAATCTTTACTTTTTTTAAGGGTCCTCCTACAAATTCCCAATTGCCTACAAATCCATGGAAACCACGTGTACATATAAATAATAAATAAATAATAATAAATAAATAATAATAAATAAATAATAATAAATAAATAATAATAAATAAATAATAATAAATAAATAATAATAAATAAATAATAATACATAATGTGGGGAACCCTGATAATACCGTAATACAATAATCCTACAGGATTCTTTGTTTTCGGCGGATTCCCTCGTAATTCTTTATGTGTATTATATACAAACCATACAAAATATTAAATACAAGAATACATAACTATTATTTACTATAAATACCATCATTTATACATATACATTGAATTTAAAATATTTAAAATATTACACAATGCAGTGTTATTAGCATTTTCTACTTCTACACTTTTACAATATTGATTAATATACTAAGTAAACTAATAATAAGTAACTAATAATAAGTAAACTAATAATAAGCAACTAATAAACTGATGTCTCAAAATTATCTTAAAAATAACTCAAAATTAACTCAAATTATCTCGTATGTAAAATACAAACTCATTAACAGCTTTCATTTCTACTAGTAAATTGTCAATTTCTCGGTTGTATCGTGTTGTCTAGACAACACGATACACCGGTATTACATTGTCATTTAGGGTAACATTTACCCTCTATAATAACCCTAACATAACGACATTGTTATTTTCATCTTTCATTGTTTACGTTTTTTTAATGTTTATTTATTTTTTGTTTTTTTATTTTTTGTTTTTTTGTATGCATTTATTTTCTTCCTAGTAAGTGCATTTTTTGTTTGTTTTTTTTCTTTTTTGTTAAATGCATTTATTTCCCTTTTGGTAACCGCATAGAAACCTTATTTTCCTTTAAATTTGCCACCGAAAAAAAGTTTAATTTTTCATTTTCATTTTAATTTCTATTTTAATTTCTGTTTTCCCCAAAAACTAACCATTATACAATAGCAAAAAGGGGAAAATTTTCAAAATACAATATAAAGTATAGTCAATATTTATTTTGCACCGTACTACACAATCTATACGGTTAAATCGCGTCTAAATTGCAATTAAACACGTTAAATTACGTTAAATCACGTAAAATCACATTCATATAGAACTACACAGCACTATGCTCAGATCTTCTGCTCCTAGTCATAGAAAGTATTCACCCATTGAAGAAAAAACAAAGTCTGCTACTAACACTCTTACTAATGTCATTACTAATACACTTGCTGATATTACTAACATAAATACTAGTGTAAACACTAGTATTAACACTAGTATAAATAATAACATAAATAATAACATAAATAATAATAGCACGTTACTGGCAAAACCATTCAAAATCCCCTTTAATACGACGCGTTTTTCTGATTCCATGCGAAAAAGAAAACGCGTAAATTATGCCCAAGTTCAACATATAAACGGTGTCTCCGTGGATGACATTTTAGGTGAAAAAGATATAAATCTGATTTCAAACATTTCAAACACTCCAACCTTTAAACCAAAAGATAGTACTTTAGTATTAAGGAAAAAATTTAAAGTACCCATTTCATCAAATTCTTCTTTAAAAGAAAATTTACGTCCAGATTATGAACCTCCTCCTCCATTAGGTACAAAAAAAAGATTTAATTCTTGTTCACGTCCTTTACATGATCCAACAGCTGAGTTTGCAATCATTTTATATGATCCAACTATTGATTCACCTGCATCTTCACAAAATTCAGAAAATGATACTAAAAATGACGATAAAAACATTGATATTATAGAAGTTAAAAAACCATCAGTTCATAAAAGTTTGGCTGAAATTCTTGGAATTCCAAAACAAATAGATACTAAAGAAAAACCTAAAGTAGCTGTTGTTATAGATCCAAAATTAGCAAAAGTTTTAAGACCACATCAAGTTGAAGGTGTAAAATTTTTATATCGTTGTACTACTGGTTTAGTTGACCAAAATGCTCATGGTTGTATAATGGCTGATGAAATGGGTCTAGGTAAAACTTTACAATGTATAACCTTACTTTGGACTTTATTACGCCAATCTCCAATACCAGGTAAACCAACAATTAATAAATGTATAATTGCTTGTCCATCAAGTTTAGTAAGAAATTGGGCAAATGAATTAACAAAATGGTTAGGCAATTCAGCTCCAGTACCATTTGCTATCGATGGTAAATGTGCTAAAAATGATTTAATAATGCAATTACAACAATGGGCAATAGCTTCAGGTAGAGCTATTGTTAGACCTGTTTTAATCGTTTCTTATGAAACTTTACGCTTATATATTAATTATCTAGCTCAAACTGAAGTTGGTTTATTATTATGTGATGAAGGTCATAGACTAAAAAATGGTGATTCTCTTACTTTTAATGCTTTAGACTCTCTCAATGTACAAAGAAGAGTTATCTTATCAGGAACTCCAATTCAAAATGATCTTTCAGAATATTTCTCTCTTTTAAACTTTGCAAACCCTGGTTATTTAGGTTCACGTGCTGACTTTAGAAAAAATTATGAATTACCAATCCTAAGAGGTCGTGATGCTAATGGTACTGAAAATGATAGAGAGAAAGGTGATAAAAAATTATCTGAATTAACCACTTTAGTTCATAAGTTTATCATTAGAAGAACAAATGATATTCTTTCTAAATATCTTCCAGTTAAATATGAACACGTTGTCTTTTGTAACTTGTCTCCCTTTCAACGTGATTTATATAGACATTTTTTATCTTGCTATGATATTAATAGTATTTTGAAAAAATCTAATGGTACAAAATCTTTAAAATCAATTAATATACTTAAAAAACTTTGTTCACATCCAGATTTAATGAATCTCCAACATGAGTTAGAAGGCTGTGAAAAATATTTTCCATCAGATTATACCCCTAAGAATAAACGAAGTAATAGAGATCGCATAGTTTACACTCAATTTTCTGGTAAAATGATGGTTTTAGAAAGAATGTTGAGAAGAATTCATACGGAAACTGATGATAAAATAGTTTTGATTAGTAATTATACGCAAACTCTTGATTTATTAGAACAATTTTGTTTTCAAAATAAATATGGTTGTTTAAGATTAGATGGTAAAATGGGTATATCTAAACGTCAAAAATTAGTTGATAGATTTAATGATCCTGAAGGTGGTCAATTTATATTTTTATTAAGTAGTAAAGCTGGTGGTTGTGGAATAAATCTAATTGGTGCTAATCGTTTAATACTTTTTGATCCAGATTGGAATCCAGCTGCTGATCAACAAGCTTTAGCACGTGTTTGGCGTGATGGACAAAAAAAGGATTGCTTTGTTTATAGATTTATTGCAACCGGTACAATAGAAGAGAAAATATTTCAAAGACAATCTATGAAACAATCTTTATCTTCTTGCGTTGTTGATGAAGCTCAAGATGTTGAAAGACATTTTTCTAATGATGATTTAAGACAACTTTTTGAATTTAAACCAGAAACTTTATGTGATACTCATGATACTTTTAAATGTACAAGATGTAAAGATGGTGAACAAGTTATCAAAGCTCCCGCTATTTTATATGGTGACACTAGTACCTGGAATCATTTTTCAAATAAAAGATTAGAGAAGATTGAAGATTTATTACTTAGACAAGAATCATCTTTAGCTGTAGTGAGTTATGCATTTCAATACATTTCTCATTGATGGATTGGCGCAACTTTCTTATTTAGGCGGATTTATTTAGTTGTATCATTCCAATTGGTTAATTACCTAATTAGGTAATTACTATTTTTATTTTACATTTTACATTTTACATTTTACATTTTATGATTTACGATGATTTACAATAGATAGTTTTTTTTTTTTTTTTTAATGAATAGGAAATAGGGAAGGAAAAATAGATTTAATTATGTTTTATTTGCTTTTTTTTTTTTTGATTATTTTTATAGAATATAATGTACAAAATGTATAAAAATAAACACTCTATAAGATAAATTACACATTAGTCAAGAATACTAGAGTTACTATATTTTATATAATTGATAGTTCCTCTTTGAATACCGATATTCTCGGTTATTAACAATTACAATAATAAGTAATAAACAATAATTGCGGCTGTCGGTTAATTCGGCAATGTATGCAAATCAAACCCTAATAATATCGCCAAATATTGAAAACAGCAAGCATACAATTGTTTTAAATTTAACTGTTTAAAAAAAAAAAAAAAAAAAAAAAAAAAAAAAAAAAAAAAAAAAAAAAAAAAAAAAAAAAAAAAAAAAAAAACCAGGAAATTTAACTGCATTAAAAAAGAAAATATTTAAAAAATATTTAAAAAATGCCAGATCAATATACAGATTTTTTTGTAAGTACCAGTAATAAACGTAATCCTATAGTAATATACATAAATGGAATGATACAAATCATATAAACCATATAAAATTTATGTAATATTGACAATAATCTCGATTTATAAGCTTTGTTAACATATTTACCAATATAAATATTTAATTTGTAGGCAGGATATTTCAGCGGTATTGTAGCCTTAATAGCTGGAAATCCTTTAGATATTATGAAAGTTCATTTGCAACATTTTTCTGCAAAGTCGAACGATAATAGTAGTAGTAGTAGTAGTAGTAGTAGTAGTAATATTAATATTAATATTAATATTAATAAAAATAAAAATAAAAATAAAAATATAGACCAGCCCATGAACTATGATAGAAATATATGGAATAAACAAAAGCCATTATCTTTATTAAGAGGATTAGCAGTTCCAACAATGAGTTATGGAGCTTTAAATGCGGTACTCTTTTCAACTTATTCAGCTTCAATGATTTATATGAAGGAGAACGAATATTTTAAAAATTGGAATATAGGAATTAAAATGTTTGTTTCTGGAATGATTGCTTCAGTTCCGGCAACTGTTATAGCAACACCATCTGAACTAATTAAATGTAGAACTCAATTATTATCTAATACTTCATCTTATTTTGTCCTAAAGAGTATTCTAAAATATGAGGGAATCAAGGCACTATATAAGGGAGGAATTCCAACCACTTTGAGAGATGGAATTGGATATGGTGTTTAGTATGTATATATTCATATACATACATGTTTATGCAAGACTAACTTTCTAGCTTTCTTTCATACCATTATGGGAAACTATTGTGGATACCTGAATTAAAAGAAAATGATTCATATGTAAATTTTTCCAATAAAGTGAATATTTTTAAAATATTATTAATAGGAGGAATTTCAGGAGCTCTTTCTTGGATTTTTATAATGCCATTAGGTGAGATATGGAATATTATTATGGAATATTATTATGGAATATTATTATAAACTATTATTATAAACTATTATTATAAACTATTATTATAAACTATTATTATAAACTATTATTATAAAATGTGAGACTAACAAATAATTTTGAAATTAGATGTTATTAAAACCCGTTATCAAACTGATATCGCTTATAAATCAAGACAACTTTATAGATCACCATGGGATTGTTGTAAGAAATTATATAAGGAGGGGGGAGTTAAAATATTTTTCTCTGGCACATTAGTAACTGTTGTTCGAGGGTTTTTAGTCAACTCAGTACAGTTTTTATCCTATGAATTTTGTGTGAATTTTATAGATGGAATAGGTAGGTGAGTAATGTATAAATGATATATAAAATGAGTGATGTATAAAAATAAATAAATAAATAAATAAATAAATAAATAAATAAATAAATAAATAAATAAATAAATAAATATATATATAATACAAACATGTATTCAGCTATATATCCTATTTGATACCTCTTGTATATTCTCCTCATGAACAGCAGATAAGGTAGAAATGCTCGTCCTTCTTTCATTTTTAGACCTATTAAAAGAATTTAAAGAATCATAAGAAGGAATATATTTCTGTTCCTTACTTAATACATTTACACTATGATTATTTGCATTTATAGAATTTAAACTACCAGATAAAATGCTTTTTGTATCTTTCTTCTTTTTATTAGATATAGATTCAATTAAAGTTGATAAATACTGTTTAACCTGATAAGAAAAACAATACTGCATAGGAGTAAAACCAATATTATTAGGCGATGTAAAATCTGCACCCCTCTCAACTAATGTGCATATAAGTTTAAAATTACCATATGCAGTAGCATAATGTAAAGGTCTATTTCCATCCTTATCAGGTTTATTAATAGATGCACCAAAATCTAAAAGTATTGAAACACATTCATTAAAACCATTTTTGGTTGCAATTAAAAGCGCAGTATATGAATTTTTAAATGTTACTAAATCAATATAATCCATATATTTTTGTGCAATAACAAAGACTGTTTCTGTGTGATTTTTTTCTGCGGCAAGATGTAAAGGAGTGTAGCCATAAATATCTATTGAGACTTCTTTTAAATCGTGTCCTAGATTTAATAAGTAACCGCATAATTTATCATGTCCATAATAAGCAGCTAAATGTAATGATTTTCTTCCATCTTTTAAATCTGGATTTTCTAATAGTTCAGGTTTTTTTAAGAGAATACTTTCTACTATACAAATGCTTCCAATGGTAATTCCTTCTCTTAGTCGTATAGAAATATCTCTCATTTTTTTTTTTTTTTTTCAATTTTTTTCAATTTTTTTCAATTTTTTTCAATTTTTTTCAATTTATTTTATTTTTTTTTATTATTCTTTATTACTATTATTTTATTATTTTATCATTTTTTATTACTATTATTTTATCTGGGTTATAAGTCAAGGAAACCCTATGTAACCCTAGGTAAATCTATAGTAGAGCCTTATATAACCTATGTAAATCTCAAATATAATAGAACCCTATAGGATTCCATTATTATTAATATATATTAATATATTAATATATTAATATATTAATTAATATATTTATTTAAATTCACACTATATCCTTGGCTACTTGGTTTTCTTATTTATATACTGATTTGTTCTATATTAATGTGTTTATATTGATATATAATCTTATTTATGTACTAAATGAACGAATCAGTATATATTGATATATAATCTTATTTATGTACTAAACGAACAAATTAGTATATATTGATATATAATCTTATTTATATACTAATATGTATATACTGATTTATATTTTATATATACATACTAATATATATATAAATAGTTATATTCTATTTATATTTATATACTAATATGTATATATTTAGTCCTTTTCATTTACATACACAAACAAATCGTAAAATGAAATAATATTTACAACACATTTCTTATTAAAAATAATATTATAGTAAATCGTCTACAACTCTAGTTTTATCACATATTATATATACACAATTTGTAGCTTTGTAAACCATTGTCCATACTATCTTAACATTGTTTAATATGACCCTATTGACTAGATTACCAATAAAAGTCTATACAAGTATAGTCTTGGTATAGTATTGATTTAAAGTAGTCTTATCCTTTATCAATTTTAATTTTAATTTTAATTTCAGTTCAATTTCAAGTTCAATTTCAATTCAAGTTCAAATTATGTTAAACTATTGTGCTGTTCTATGTGCTGAAATCTGGTTTCTAGTTTAATGCTAAAGTGTTTTCCGCATTCAAGTATAATACTGTATGTGTATGTGTATTTATATTTGTATTTGTATGTGTTTGTGTTTGTGTTTGTGTTTGTGTTTGTGTATATATATATATATATATACATATACATATACATATACATATACATATACATATACATATACATACACATAAATCTATGAATGAACTAAATTCTTCAATACTTCAGATAGAGATTAATATTTGTAACCACTTAAGCACATGATAAATATAATCCTTAATGCCTTTGAATATTATTCGTATGAATATTTGTAGATAAAAAAATAATATATAAATACATCTGTAACTAATTGTTAGTGATGAACAAATCATTGCTATATACAAACGTTATATTTCATAAACCTAAGACTGATTCTAATCCTCATCCTCATCATCCTCTTCTGCACTCGTAAGCCATTCCATAAACTTCTTAACCTCTCCCGTCACACTTCTAGTGCCAGCATCTAAATCATCCTGACTAGACCACCATTCCAAAATAGCCTGTTCACTAGTAACATCAGAATCATATAATGTATCAAGGAAAAAAACAAGTATTTTAGATGGATTAGAATTCATATTCAACTTTGAAGATTCTGTTTGAGCAATTTGAAGTAATTCAATTTCATCAGATTCATCAAAAGTTTGTCTTCTTAACATTGGAACATACTTTTGAGTAATTTTATCTACGGCAACTTTAGGAGATTTACCATTAAAAACTATTAAATTTGAAATAGAGTTAACCAAAAAAGATACTGTAGCAGTTCTAACTTCTGTATAAGAGGCATTCATAGCCATTCTTAAAGTATTTAATTCTAATATTGCAACATCAATATCATGATTTTCAGCAAGTGATCTTTCTAAACCTAATTTTGCTTCATTTAAAAACCCATCATCATCTTCAGAATTTACAGTATTTATACTATTTACTGATTGTCTTCGCGTTTTATGTCTATTTTGTTGAGTTTGCGTTTCATTTATTTCACAATCAACAATAGAATCATCAGATAAACTCAAAGCATCTAAGGAATACATTAAACCTGAATTTTGTACAATATCTTCATAATCGCTTTCAATTTCTTCATCAATTTCAGTATTTTCAAATATATAATAATTATCATTTATAATATTTAAAGAAAGATTATTTGGATTAACATTCTTTGATACAAGACTTTGAGCAGAAAATTGATTATCATTTTGAATATGAACTCCAAAAGAAATTATTGAGCCATCAATAATTATACAATTATTTCCAATTATAACATTTGAAGCTATAAGAGAATTTTTTATAATACAATTATCGCCAATTTTAACATTAGACCAAATATAAGAGTTTAAAATTTCAACATTTGAGCCAATATTACAAAATCTTCCTAAAGTTGAAGCAGAAATATTTGTTTTATCACCTATGAATGTATTTGCACCTATTACAGTTGAATTACCAATAATACTACTTCTTGCCAATACAATACCAGTATTAAAAGAATTTTTTTTTTCTATATTATTACCAACAACATTAGTAGGAAGTTGTTCTTCTTTATAAATATTACCTCTTTGATATTTATAAAAAGTATCTTCAAGTAAATTACTATCTGGACAAATTGGATAAGCCCAACGACCTATAATATCCTTTGAGACAGCATCATAAGTTTGTAAAGATCTTACCCTTGCAGCGTATTCATCATTTACAATATGAAGATAGATTGTTTTACCTAATAAATCTGAAGTTAAAATTCCTTTAACAAAATCTCTTCTCATAAATTCATAATCAAAATTTTCAGTAAATAAAGCTGGTACTTCTGGAGAGCAAATATCTACATTACAATCGATTAAATCATTTAAAATTAATAAATTTTCTACTGGTACAGAACCAGTTGTTGGATTAAAAACTTCTGGAACTAAAGATATTGATTTACTATCATCTTTAAGTTCCTGATAAAAGGCTAATCTGTTTGTATTTTTATCAATTGCAAATACGCTTGCTTCTGCTCTGGCTCTTGTTCTGTGAATTGAAGATGATTTTCTAACTACCATTGTCATTATTGCGTTTGATTCCTTGTTTCTTCTTTGTCTATGTTCATTTAAAATATTTTCTAATGAGATATTTGACACGATATCACCAGTTACGAGTATAAAATCTGTAGTTATAAAATTTTTTGCGTCTAATTCTCTCATTGCTTCACCGACAGATGACGATTTTGGTCTTAAAATAGTTTCGATTTTTTTAAACGGCGATCCTTTGTTGTTGTTGTTGTTGTTGTTGTTGTTGTTGTTGTTGTTGTTGTTGTTGTTGATATTGATATTATTGATATTATTATTATTATTATTATTATTATTATTATTACCACTAGTAACCCATTTCGAATTCTCAATATACTCCTGGATCTGATCAGCATGGGAACAACACATTATGTAAACCTCGGTAACACCCGCATATGAAAGAAATTCTAAAGTATATTCAATTAAAGGAATATTATTCAAAGGTAACAAACATCTCGGTTTTTCTAAAGTTAGAGGTAAAAATCTTTGTTGGTAACTATCAGAAAGTATTACAGCTTGTAAAGCATCTGAACTTTCATTATTTGATTTTGTTCCTTTTTTTTTGCCTTTGTTTCCCATTTTGTTAATATTAGAGAAGTTTAATTTTTAATTTTTAATTTTTAATTTTTAATTTTTTTACTATTATGCTTATTAATTTTAAATTTTAAATTTCACTATGAGTTTTAGTAATATTGAAATTTTAAGGTTTTTAATAATTTCTTTGTTTTTTTGGGTTTCTTTTGGTTTCTTTGGATTTTTAAAGATTTCTTTGGTTTCTTTGGATTTTTAAAGATTTCTTTGGTTTCTTTGGTTTTTAAAGTTTCTTTTCTTTTCTTATAAGGTAAAAATAGTTTTTTTTTCTTTTAATTACATTTCGAACTTCAATTTAAAATTCAATTATGTATGTTGTTGTCATGGTGATTTACTTTACTAGTAGTTCTTTATACATATATTTTTTTATATATTTTTATATTTTACTATATTATATTTTTTATATTTAATAGTCTTTTAATATTTTAATACTTTGATGTTTTAATACTTTGATATTTTAATATTTTAATATTTTAATATTTTAATATTTTAATATAGCATACAATAAAAACTAAAATAACATATCTCTAATATACACTTCATTATCTAGTAATAAGAATAAAAAACAATGCAATTCTATCTAATTTTGTGAACTCTGTATCATATTCTATTTTGTTATCTGGTAGCTATTGTCTTATTCTACCAGAATAAGTTCGATGATAATAATAGTAATAAATAATAATAATAATAATATGATATAATATGATATAATATAATAAATATAATAAAAATAATAAAAATAAATATAATAAATATAATAAATAAAACCATAACACATCAATCATAAAGTAAATAATAAATAGAAAGAACAGTAAACAGAAATAAACAATAATAAATAATGCAATAGTAACAAGAATAAATAAAATAAACAAATAAAAAAACAATAAAAAAACAATAATAAATAAAAACAATAAAAAAACAATAAAAAAACAATAATAAATAAAAACAATAAACAACAATAAACAATAAACAAACCTAATGTACAAAGTCGAATTAAACTTAAACGCGTTAGATCAGTAACCTTAACACTATTTAGAAAAATCCATACTATCAATTGCATATATATGTGTAAATGTAGGCGTATTTAAATGTGACTGTAATGTAAATGTAAATATAAATGTAACTGCAAATGTAAATGTAACTGCAAATGTAAATGTAAATGCAATCTATCTTGTACAATGCCATAGTCTAGACCCAGTCTATGTATACTATGCATAGTATCCTTTTGTATACCCTTCTTGTATACTCTAATAAATTCCTCTTGTATACTCTTGTATACTCTTGTATACTCTTTTTTGTATGTTATCTTGTATACCATATTCTATATTCTATATGTTATCCTGTATGTTATCCTGTATCCAATTAATTCTATATCCAATTAATCATATATGGTGCTCTTCTATATTCAAATGATCTTCCAGTGCATGTATCTAGCATGTGTATCTAGCATGTGTATCTAGCATGTGTATCTAGCATGTGTATGTGTATGTGTATGTGTATGTGTATGTGTATAAACCTGCATACATACATATCATACATACATACATATCATACATACATACATATCATACATATGTACACATGCACATATTTATATATAAATATACATATAAATATAAATATACATATAAATATACATACACATACATATACACATAAATATACACATACTTACGTAAGTATGTGTATATTTATGTGTATGTGTATGTGTATCTAAAGCTGCTCTGGAGTACGAATAGAGGAAGAAATAAAATCTAAAAACCTTTTCCCATACTCTACCGCAGGTATAGCAGATATTTCCTTTCTATTATGAGTTAAACCCTTTGCAAAAGTTTCAATTCTCTTTGAAAAAGAATAATTAGTTAGACAATCAATTACACCCATATAATAAATTTCATCTAAAGGCCTATCATGTTCATCAGTTGCCCTTAAACCACCATCTTCTGAATAAAAAGCAAAATATTTTTTCTCTGGATAATTTGATAATGGTAATTTTGAAGAAGTTTGTTCTAAACCCATTGGTGAAGTTGTTGATACTCTATGCCTTATTTGATCAGTATCAATTGGACTTAATTCATTTAAATCTTCAGTATTTGGTTGAAAAACTTTTAACATTGAATCTCTAATATTTTCTTGATTACCACGTTTCATATCATGTATACCAATTAATAAAGAATAATCCATTATATTTAAACGTTCTAATAATGCAACATCAGCTTTTAATTGTTTCATAAACATTTCTCTCTTTTGTGGACCTAAAGAAATATGCATATTCTCTTGTAACCAATTTAAATCTTTTAAAACGGCAGGTGAAGATCTTTTTTCATGATACATTCTACCTAAAGTTGAACCTTTTAAATCATAAACATAATGAATATCTCTATTTGGTGGTGATAAATTATTCATTACAATAAAATGAACTTTTCTACCAAATGGTAATTTAACTCTATGTAAACCATAAATTTGTGAAATTAAAGTTGATGGATAAGTTTTAACATGTTCATAATATTGTTTTAAAATTTTTCTTAAATATTTATGTTCAGAATGATGTATAGTTTTTATTATAAATCTATAATCTCTTGAAAAATAAAAGAAAGAACCAGATTTACCAGGTGAATCTAATTCAGATACAATATATTTTGATGTTAATGACATTAAATAATCAGCAGGATCTAAATGAAACATTTGTCTTAAATGTCTAAAAACTAAAGGAGCATAATCTTTAAATTTAAAATCATATCTTGCAGATGGAGTTAATTCATTACCTGATATATCAAAAGCTAATTTATATCTAGCATTAAAATCTGCATCTGTAAGCATTCTATCAGGTTTTGCATTTGTTCTTGAAACTGATACTCTAATTCCAGTTAAAATATCATATGCCATAACATAATTAACGTGACCTTCCGATACTCTTGTACCTAATAAAGAATTTGAACTTGTTACACTTTCTTTAGTGGATTTTGAATAATCCGTACTTCCTGATTGTTTTGTCATGTGTATCAGGTTTTTTTAATAATTTTAATTTTAATTATAATTTAAATATAATTATAATATAATTAAATTATAATTAAATATAATTAAATATAATCTAATTTAATATTCAGTATATTTAAACTAGAATATTACCTAGCAACTATACTAGAATTAACAATATTTTACCCAATATTACCAATATTACCAATATTTTCCAACTTTTATCTAGTAAAGATAGACAATCTGAATGTTAGTTTTTTATTATTATTTATTATTTTTTATTTTTATTTATTATTTTTTATTTTTATTTATTTTTATTTATTTATATTTATTATTTATTATTTATTATTTATTATTTATTATTTATTATTTATTATTTATTATTTATTCTCAATTTAAATTTAAATGTAATTAAAATAATTAAAATAATTAAAATAATTAAATAAAATAAAAAATAAAAAATAAAAAATAAAAAATAAATAATAATAATAATAAAAAATTAAATCACTTACCTCCGCTTCACTTTTTTGTTTGTTTTGAATATATTTTAGCATTTATTATTTAATAATTTCTTGTATTATTTAGTATTTTTTTATTATTATTATTATATATTATTATTATTTATTATTATTATTTATTATTATTATTTTATTATTTATTATTATTATTTATTATTATTATTTTATTATTTTATTATTATTTTATTATTTTATTATTATTTTATTATTATTATTATTATAATTATTATAATTATTATTATTATTTATTATTATTGGTTAATAATCTGTTAGTAATCATTGTTATTAGTAAATTCCTTATTAATATTAGTCAATATTTCCATTTTATTCATATTATTCATTTTAATGTGCGTCTTAGTCATCTAAAGGGTTTGTTTATGTTAATTATGATTCGGTGTTTATAGTTATGCAATATTTAATATTATTGTTATTATGTACTATTATTTTATATTATATTATATTATATTATATTATATATGTATATTTATAATATAATATAATACAATATATATATATACTGTATTATTTTATATTATTTTATATTGTATATAATATAATAGTATATATACTATATAATAATACTATTCTACTTACTAAAGAGTAGAATAGTTAGAGAGTAATTTTAATGTAATATACCGTATTGTGTGTATCCATGGTGATCTGTTTTATGCGCATTTAAACCCTAACTTTATATTAATTATATTTATGCGTGTATATGTTTAAATT
>JAJMCY010000380.1:0-14860 GCA_030565755.1 Ascobotryozyma cognata
AAAAAAAAAAAAAAAAAAAAAAAAAAAAAAAAAAAAAAAAGGCTACTTGTTGCTAAAATTATAGCCCATTATTAAAAAACGCATTTAATAATATTTGATGTAAAAATGATTTTACATTTAATATCTGATTATATTCAGTATTTTTTCATTGTTTTGATATTTTTCAATTTTTTTTTTTTTTCAATTCAATTCAATTTAATTTAATTTTATAGAATTTATTATTATTAATGATATTAATTTTTATCTACGATATTCATATATTTTTAATAAATAAGCCTTTAATCGCAAGCCTTTTTTTTCTTTATAATGCGAGTTTCTTTATTTGTAAACAAAAAATTATAATAATTAAAGAATATGTATAAATTATTATTTAAGTACTACTTTTCTGCTAGTATATTATATTTATTATATAATTATAGAATTCATAATTATAATTTACTTAGTATAATACAGAATATCTATAAAAATATGTATATATTATTAGACGCTATATATGAACAAATAAATATTATTTATTTTAAAATGAAATTTTATAATTTTATTATATAAGTAAATAGATAAATATTATTTTGTATTATTTTTCTAATTTAATTTTTGTTAGAATATGATATTATGCAAATTCATAAGACCGTACTTATAAACAGCAGTCTAATTTTTTGATATGCATCTGATAATAATTTTTATAATATATAGCTCATTTTTTTAATAATAAGGTATAAATTATATACAAATGCTTTGACAGCTTATGAAATTGTAAATTGTAGATTTATTTATTAAATTAAAATTATAAGCTAAAAATAACCGATTTTAAACCTGCTAGTAGTCTCCATTTTTACATGTAAAAAAAGAAAGTAAGCCATTATTAGAATTTTGTTGTAAAAACAAAATTATCAAGTTGGAATTTAATTTTTATATAACATATAGTATTCCTAAACTTATTAGATTATTTTTAATTTATAAATTTAAGGCCAATATATAATTGTATTTTTTATAGGAATTGATTTTTTTTTTTATGGAAAGCAACAAATTGTCAAAAAATAATGTTTACGAGAGAGAGTACTAGTATAATATTAAGTATTTATTCGTAGTATATGTGCAAATTTTTCTCAATTCACTTGATAATATTTGAGACATACAGAAAATACAAAAGGACATTAATAATATATTATATAATTGATATTAAATAGCATGTATTAAAAAAAAAACAGCATTATAAATATAATTAAGAAGATTGATAGGAGAAATAAAGAAGCACAGTTTTTTTGAGTATTGTTGACATTAGATTTTGTAACACTCGCTAGTTTTCTTTGAGTTGACATTTTCAAATTTATATATTGTTAAGTTAAGCTTTAACCAGCTTTATTTACTTATTAAAAATATATTTTATTTATTATATATTTTATCTTTATTTTTAAGATTTCAAAGATTTCAAAGTGGATTATAAATTATCTATTTATATTCACAGGGTAGACTGCTTTCTCGTATAATTGAATATGGTAACCATGTATTTCTATTTATGCATAAGATAAACGGTAATGTAAATAACCATTTTTATTATTATTCATTGATGTTGAATTAAGGGTTTTTTAAAATTATAGAACTTTCGTATAATGTTTTTATTCTACATTAGGTAATTACAAGTATACATAACGTATAAGTCATATTGTTTTTTTTTTTTTTTTTAAGCTATTTCGCTCTGTATAAGAAACCTAATAAAAAATTATATATAAAAGTTATGGTTTTTATTTACAGTAAACTATGTCCAATTGCACATATTCAGTGGAAAACTTTTGTGTGCAATAAGGCAGAGCCAACAGAGTAACTTCCTCACATATTAGGGTTATAGAACAATATTCACTACGTAATATAAAGTTGTTGTTGCCCAATACTTTCGATTTGCCATAACATTTTTCATAGTAAATAAGCACCTGCATTGAATTTACATACAACATATTATTATTTATTCATCTTCAAGCATACAATATCTAAAACAGCACAAATTCGCAAGTATTAGCTTTTAAGCTTCAAATAGGATACATTTTTATTTTAAAAACAAACTTTAAGCTTCTTTTTCCTTTCAAGTAGATATTGAAATCTAGAGAAAGTATGTGGCAGATTTAACACTAGGTTTTTAAACTACCCTACGCCTACCTAAAACAAAATGTTCCCACGTGATTACATATTTATACTAAATTACAAGTTTTTTTAAGATAAAAATAACCTGCCCTATAAAAGGTTTCCATTACTTTATATTTATATACTATAATCAACCATATAAAAGAAATATTTGAAACACCTTTATCATTGATAAGAAAATATGAAACTAAGTTGTGTGGATTTGAAGAGTGGTTTATAAAGATTAAGATTGGGTATTAGCAATAACAAATAATTAGATAAATATATAGCATAAAATATTTTGTAAACAAACCAAATTACGGCGGGAAAATTATATAATAAATGACACTTAAGGAGGGTAAATGTTAAATAACGAACAAAACCCAAAAAATATTCAGCTTTTAGTTTTTCTCACCGGACAATAAATACATCATCAGTTGTTTGACTACTAGCTATGGTAGCCGTTGCATTGAATTATCTGGGTCCAGTGTATTTTTTTTTTTTTTTTTGTTTATATTTGTTTAGGTTTTTCTTTTTCTTTTTCTTTTGCTTTATTTTCTTTCGTTTAGTAGTTTTGGCGGCTTTCTTTATATTCCAAGTTCCGATAAAAGAGTTATCATAAAATTATTCTTTTCCTTCTTTTATCTTATATCCGACTTTATTTTTTATTTTTTATTTTCTACTTATTTGGCTATGGGCTGCTCTTTGAGCCGGTCTTACATAATATAAGCTTTTTTTTTTATTCTTCTGTTAGAAGGACCCTATGTAATTAAATTTCGGCTGAAAAACCAAAATTATCTATATAACTTTGGCATATCACCTATAATCATAATATGTTATGGTTGATAGAAAATCTTACAGCTTAATATGAATAGTGTGCACAGCTATATAATAATTTCGTATATTTATTCGAATACTTTATTCTCATTATTATGTAAAACTTCTTTTTATTATTCAAAGGATTCATTTTTTTAATATTTTAATTACTATTCAATAATCATAAATCTGCGTGTATTTTTAAATATCAGACTTCAACTAGTAATTTATAATGAAAAACACATATATATGCAGATAATTTTGCATAATAATATAAAATATCATTTTCTTGAAAATGATTTTATAAAAATGCAGTTATTTCCTTCTCTTTCATACCTGCAAGAAATAATAAATAAATCTAATCTTTTTTGGACAACACAATACAGCAAACTTCAAAATATAATAAGTAAATTTAAAAAAATCAAACGATAAACAAATATATAAATATAAATATTTGCATTTACATATTTATTTATTCACTCATTAAATAAACTACATATATAACATAAATATTATCTTTAGACTATAATAATTCCCAATCTTAAATAAATATTGTAACTCCAGATTATAGGTTAATTCCAATAGATAAATAATCAAATGTGTAAAGCAATAAGTATCATTAATATCAATACGATTTAAGACTAGGGATGTATATTTACATTTGTAAATTTACCTATTAGTATAATAATGTTTGTGAATATAAATAAGATAGTATTTAATAAATGTCAATAAATAGTCCGAATAAAGTAATTAATTAGCTAAATAACACAAAATAGTTTGTAAACAAAATACTGCTTTTTATTTTTTCTTTCATTTATTTTCACTGTTTTTGTGCAAATTTACCATGAAAAGTTACGTATTTCAAATTAGCCAAATGTTTAAAGATTTTTTTTATAAGCATCCTAAGTTTATAAAAACAATAAAAAAATTAAAAAAATTAAAAAAGCAGAAGTTGTGTTTAGCTTGTCAAAAGTTTAGACAACCAAACTTAATTTTATACTTTTAAACTAGAATGCCTTTATTTTCATTCAAGTCTTTAATGAGAGAGATGTACCCGATTTTAAGGATGAATCTTCACCAAGAAATCCTTTTAATTTATCAGTATTTCCCGAATTTAAAATCTATAATAAATACTCATTTGAAGAATTAGACCATCTGTGCTCCTTAACTTCAGTTTCTATTGAGAACTTTCAAATTTACAATTTGTAACAAACGTAATTCTGAAATATATAAGGAAAAAAAACTCGCCTCTTTAGCAACAAATAAGTAATCCATTAAATAAATATTTTTCAACTATTACTGAAAAAAAATCATTTTAATAACGTATTTTAGAACAAAGCTAATATGAACGAAAGCGATCCTTCTAAATAATCTACTTGTGAATCAATTATTAAAAAAGGTGATGGTTAAGAAAACACTCAAAAACCATTAGAAAGAAAAATTAAAGTTCAAATTTTAGAGGAAAACTCTATAAAAAGAAAAAGATGAGTAGAATATGAGAACGACAAAAAAGATGAAAAAAAGGAAAAAATAAAAATAATGAAAATATCACAAAAGGATTAAATAAATGAAATAAGAGAAAACGCAACAGAAATAAATTTGAAAAAAGATTATGAAATAAAACATCATAAAAATAAAGTAAAAAAGGGACTGGACGTAAGTTGAAAGAGACAAAAATAAATAAAAGAATTTATGCTAAGTACTACAATATAAAACTTAAGAGATAAATTTTTTCATATTCTAGGGGCAATTTTGAACTTTGACAAAGGAAAGAGATGAATAAAAAATTTGCAACTGTCCATCCTATATATAAACCCCCTCAATACTTTTGAGAAGTAAATATTAATATGATTGACATCTGTGAAAGTTATAGAGGGAGAGCGCTCGAATATAGAAGGAAGGCTATTTACTATTTTTAGAGATATAAAATTATTTTATTAGTTATTGTCAGTATTGTTATTAATTTTTAAGCATTTTTTGGAGTCGTTGATAATTTGCTTTTTATGTTTTGTTCCTTACTTGTTTTCAGACATGTTTAGATAATATTTTTAATATTTTCAATGTTTGGATTGTTTGGATTGTTTGGATTGTTTTATTGGTTTTTATTTTATTGTTTGATTGTCCTTTTTAATTTTTAAATTATCATTATATTATAATTATCCATTATTGTACTGTTTTTTTGTACCATAGATATGGTTATATATCTTTTTTTTTTTCAGTTAGTTTACATAATTATCATTCAATGGACTTAACCTTTATTTCGTTTCTGTGAAAAAAATGTACGATAAAGATAAATATATAGATAAAAATATTATTATAGGCTATAAATCATGTATTATAAATTATATTCAGCATTATTCTTTTTAGTTTCGTTTATTTTACTATCTTGTATTTGGGTAATGGTATCTCCAGCTTAATGTCATTTCGTTTAGGTTTTCTAAGAAAGCCACATAAGCAAGCAATAATAATGGTTTCTCATTATATATGGTAATTATTTTTAGAGTAAGGAATATATTAAAAAATACCTTAAAACTGTACTAATTTGGGTTATACAGCGTGGTAAGTTTCAATGGTAACCATATAGGATTCCAAAAAAATAAGCCTGAAAAACAAGGAATCCTATATAAATCTAGTTATAATATTCATTTTGAGAATAAAAAAAACTCACCACTAATTTGATTTTATTTCCAGATCAGATTTAAAGCTGGGCCAAAGACCACTTCGGTGCTCAAAAGACCGTCTATTTAGAACCATCGGTCTTTTCCAACGGTTGAAAAAGACCGCTGACACTTTAATTACATAATATACTTTTTATACGTATTATATCATAAGACATTTATATTAATTACTATAACTTACCCACATTGTGCTACCATATGATTTACATATTCTTTAAATAAAATAAGCATATAAGAATATCTGATATATCATTTTTTTAAAATTGGCACAATACCAATAAAGAATACGTAAGTAAGAAAATAATTTGTAATGAATAAGTTTAGTCATTATAAATAAATACGTATATTCCTGATGACGTTCTTTTTAGCTGCCTTAAGAAAGCCAGTTAACAAAAACTCCTTTAAACGACTAAGGCGGCTCTGTCGCTACTTTCCTGCTTTAAATAATCTTAATCAGAAACCCTCTAAATACATAATTTATTGCAATTGATAATGAATACAAATTCGTTTAACTATTAACTCTTACCCTATATTAAATACATAAACCAAAAACGAATGACAGAAAATACCAACATAAACCTTATCAAAATAGCATATAGTAAAATAAATAAATAAATAATTAATTAATTAAAATTAACATTCGTATAGCATCGTAAAATTTAAACTTCAAAAATGAAGAAATTATCTAATTTCTTACAAAATTAAGAACAGCATTTGAATTAGAAAGCAAAGGATTTAATAAAACACGGCTTAAAAAATATTCTAAACCTTGCCTTCGTTTTTCTAAAAAACCTGGTCTAAATCGCTCTACCGCTGATTTAACAGGTAAATTAGGTATAGCATTAGCATATTTTCCAGAAAAAGCATTAGTTAATTCTTGTCGAAGACGTACAAAATCAGTATATCGTTTATATAAAATAATATTTGTACCATATTGTACGGTTTCAATTAATATAGTCCAAACCACATATGCAGCAGATCCTGCACCGATTCCTATTCCAGGTCGTCTACCGAGCATTGCACCGATTCCTAGAAACCACCACCAGGAAGAGGATGGATCATTAAGTACTGTTGATGTGCCATTATTTCCAGAAACAATAGTATAATCACCTACCCAAACTCTTCTAGCCCATGATTCACGTTCTTTATTAACACTATGATCTATAAATAAAACAATCCTTCTAGTAGAATCAATTAAATCAGTTACATTCTCAATTCCACGTGAAAATGCCGGAAGTTCTTCTGATCTTTCAACGCGATAAGCTTCCTCTTGTAAAAGTTGGTCATTATAATCTGAGTTATTATTTGCAACACTATTTTTTTTATTGTTACTTTTACTACTGGTATTATTACCAGCATTTAAATCACTTTCCTCAATATCATTAAAATCGTTTAAAATATTCACTTTTGCCTCTTGAAAATTATCAAGTTCTGGTTCTGGTTCTAATTTTCTTAAACTAGTAGCCGTTATTCGCCGTGAATTTTTAGAATTTATTAACACTTCAACATTATTTTTTTTTAATATTCCTTTATTTATTGTATCTAAAGATTTTTTTTTTATATTTATTTGTTCATCACTAGCTGATATTTTCACTTTTTTCATAATTCTTTTTTGTAAATTTGAACTTTTACTTTCCGCTTGAGTATACATGTCCAATTCATGTCCAGAGGCATGCCTCGATTCATGACTCTGACTTGTGCTATCCTTGTAATTTTTCGTTTCTTCCTCACCATTACCAGAATGTGGCAATATTGACGTCGAGGGAGAAATAATTTCTTCTTTTGCAGTAATAAATGTGTTTGAATCTCCACCACTATTTTCAAGTGGTGGAGAATTTCCCATTTTTTGATATTTCGAAATCTTGAAAGTTTGCCCAAATGAAAATATAAAAATTAAGTTAACCTCTTAATTTTTATTAATATTTAAACAAGAAGTCATTCATACGTTCTTTTTATTTTTTATTTTTAATTTTATTTTTTATTTTTTATTTTTTATTTTTAATTTTATTTTTTATTTTTTATTTTTAAAATATTTCTTTTTGTTTCTCTTAATAAATTGCTTAATGGTATGTTTTAACTAGCCTGAAAGTTTATTCTGTATGACGTTTATTATATTGGACATGCCCTTAATTGTCTTTTTATTCCCGCTCTAACTGAGTCGTTGCGTTTAGCAACGAATTTAGTAAAAAAACTACTTTAATAAGAAAAAAAAAAGATAAAAGTTTTTTTTTTTTTTTTTTTTTTTTTAACTTTTTACATATAGACACGTAATAAAACAATTTACTCGAATAGTGTATTTAAATTACAAAATCCTAATAAATATATTAATTTAAAGTAGCTTACTGTAATTAATATTAAAAAAAAAAAATAGTGAATATTAAAGATTAACATCAAATATCAAACATTAACATTCAACATAGAATAGAATTAAAATAATGCCAATAAAAAACCCAACCATAAATTAAATGTACCAAAGCCTAATAGCCGTTATGCAAATTATTTTTTTCCTTCTTCATTTTATATTCTAGATTACAACACCTCTAAACACTGCCTCCTGATTTATTTGTTCCAATTATACCAGCAAGTTCAAGTAAAGCTCTATCTTCATCAAATCCATTGCTACGAACATGAATATTCCGTCTTCTCTCGGCTTCCATATTTTCCCATCTCCATCGTTTTGATTGTTCATCAAGTTCTTTAGCTCCTCCTATTCCCCATACTTCTACTTCAGTAATTTCAAATACGTCTTCCCATTGCAAGCTTGGTCTTATTTTTGAAGCATGAAATGCTCCACTCCCATTGGGACCTACATGTTTAAATATTCCATACTCTAATGAGTCATTAATTGTTAAAGATATATCCCCTGGAGTATATAAATTTATATTATTAATTGAAGAACCTGAACAACCTACTTTTCTTGAAGATACTGCAGAACGAACAGATTTAGGTAATGGAGATCCAAAACTTATAGCATTACTATTTGTATTTGAATAAAATCCATAATCAGTATGACCTGGTAAAGCAGTAAAAAAATCTTGCACAGGTTCAAGCTGAAATATAACTGTTTGAGAGTTGGCAAATGAAGATTTTGATGATGAGCGCCATGGTGTATGTAACATTACTCCATAAACAACTTTTGTTGATTTTTTATAGTGTTTTGTGCTGTCGCAACCCTCCGATTGAAATGAATTAATACTTTCAGAAGGAGAAGAAACAAAGTGAGTTGTACTATTTCCTAAAATATGTGATAGTTGAATAGATTCAAGATAATTTTGAGCTTTCTTTTCAGAATATTTATCAATAATTTCACCTGAAATAAGCAAAATAGTTGGAGCATTCCATTTGAAAACCTTAGTTTCAAAGGAACGCATGCTGAAACCAGAGTCAGAACCAGTATATAATTTTGATAATTTACCCCATATAGTATTAAAATCAAAATACGTTACTAATTGAGCACTTTTAGCAAACGTAAGAAGTTTACCTTGTTCCAAAAAGGGTAAAATACGTAGTTCTTTTATTTGTGAAGAATTATTTTGTAAAATTTTATTTATTTCAGAAACTTTTTCTTCTTTAGGAATAGTGGTATTTTCATTCGCACCATCAAATAGTTGCTTAGGACTAAATAGCATGTGTTCAAATAGAGAACCTAAAGGATTAAAAACATGTGGAGCTATTGAGTTAATAACTAATGAAAAGATATCATATGAAATTCTTAATGAGTGCAAATTATCAAAGTCTACGATATAACCTAAGTTCAATGAAGATATGATTGATTTTGCAGATTCACGCATATCAGTTTTAGAGTCATCTTTTGTAAAGTTTTCTATATATGAAGCAGCAGAGTCTTGAGGACGTAGTGGAAAAATTGCCAATAAAAATATTATAAGTTTATTTAAAGTGTGTAGAGAAATCTTGGGACACGTTAATGGAGAACTAAATAGATCCAAAAGACCGTCATAGTTTTGTATTACATCGGCAGTGTACCAGTTTTTGATTGAGCTTGGCGTAACAGAATATGATTTTGGTGGAGATGTATTCAAATTCGCCTGCAAGTGTTCATTCCGGTCACCTGTGCTTTCTGTGCTATCTACCTTTGTAACTGAGTTGTATGCGTCTGTGGCTGTGTTTGTATCTGAAAAAGCAAGTGAATCTTCATTTATTTTTGCATTTTTTACACCTATATTGATATCAATTTGCGTTTGCGTTTGCATTTGCATTTGCATTTTTTCAAACCATGCAAATGCGATAAACAAAAGCAAATTAAAATTGTAATTTTCTGATAAAACCAACCTTCTTCTGCTTGTGGACAACATAGTTATAACTTTTAACAAGTTGGGTAAAGTCAAAAATTCAGTTTTTGCATTATTTTTGTTTTCAAATCGAATGATTGGAAATTCTGCTAAAAATGACGCTAAAGAAAATAGCAAAGAATTTACTTCCAAATCGTCTGGAATTCCTAAAAAGCGTACACTATTTGTTAGTATCTATTATTTTATTTTAATTATGCTTGTATTAGCCAACCTACAGCGTATCAGCTGCCCAATATTCTTTTGCACCATTTTTCTCAGAAAGCGAGTGAAAAAGTTCCTAACATTAGTATGGTTCGAAATAAAATTTGTAAAAAAAGCAAAAATACAAAAGTATATAAAAATTCATAAAAAATTCATAGAAAAACCTTAAAAATTTCATAAAAATCTCATAAAAAATTGTAAAATCACCTTGTAGGCCCAAAGTTCAATCTGAGAATATTGTGCACTGCAGCTTCTGGCAAACAATTTTGAAATTTCATCCACAGTTAAATCCGTCGAAAAAATATCGGATTCTGAGCTTATTTTCTGTCCCATGTTGCTTTACTGTTTTTGGTATTTTTAATACTTGTATTATTTTATTTATGTACGTATTTGTAGTATCATGGGCGTTTTATAATTCTGAGCTAATCGCTCTTGATCAGTTGGCGATAAGTGACTTCTAAACAAGGAACGGTTTTGTAATTACTTTGTAATTACAGAAACTGATTAATTTTAGAACTGTTCGTGGTTGTTCAGGCCAGCGTCGACCGCCATCTAGGAAAAAATTAAATAAATAAAAATAAAAATATAAATAAATTACATCATTCAACACTTTTGTTTCAATATATTTTAATACATAGTAAATTATCCAATTAGTAAATATAGCAATTATAATACAATGAATATTTATATACTTACATAATACGTACACTGAGTATATATAGTAGCGTCTACAATAGCATTTACAGACATAGAAATACCTTTGTTATGCTTGCATAAACTGCTTGTAAACAGGGTTTGCAGACTCATCCTTGTAAGGATAACCAAGATTTTGTAAAAATTCTTCAAACTCTGCGGCATCAGCAGGAGGTACAGCCATTGCAGCTAAAATTTGGCCAACATCTGCACCATAATTTCTGTAATGGAATAAAGTAATATTCCAATCTATTTTCATTCCGTCTAAAAATTTTGATAAAGCACCGGGACGTTCAGGGAATTCAAAACTATAAATACGTTCATGAGGAACATGAGTTTTAGCACCGATTAAATATCGACCATGAGATTTTGCCATTTCATTTTCACTAATATCTTGAATAATCATACCTTCATTTTCAACTCTCTCCTTTATTTCCTTTATTTCCTTTGCACGATCTTTCACTATAAAGGAAATATATATATTTGCCTTCCCATCAGGGTTGTTTGAATACCTATATGAAAATTCAGTAACCATATGAGGTAAAACAGCGCTTATAAGTTTTGAGAAAGAGCCAGGACATTCAGGAATTGTTGCAATTACAAAAGCTTCTTTACCTTCACCAAGTGCAGCACGTTCAGCAACAAATCTCAATCTATCAAAATTCATATTTGCACCTGAAACTATTGCACAATGTGCACCAGGTTGTTGTTCACGAAACTCTTTATGTGTCGCAAGATATTTTTTCATACCAGCAACAGACAAAGCGCCAGCTGGTTCAACCACTGCTCTTGTATCTTCAAAAATATCTTTAATTGCTGCACAAATTTCATCTGTATTTACTAAAACAATATCATCAACGTATTTTTTACATAATCTGAACGTTTCTTTACCAACAATTTTAACAGCAGTACCATCAGAAAATAAACCAACATCATCAAGTTTAATTCGCATATTAGCTTTTATTGATTTTTTCATATCATCAGCATCAAAAGTTTCTATACCAATAATTTTCACATGTGGAGCAATTCTTTTCAAATAAAGTGAAATACCAGCCAATAAACCACCACCACCAATACATACATAAACAGCTTTTAAATGTGGTATTGAAACCTGTCTGAGAATTTCCATCGCAATTGTACCTTGACCAGCAATTACATAAGGGTCATCAAATGGTGGAATATCAACATAACCAAATTCTTTTGATAGTCTAGCACATTCAGCTTTTGCAGCATCAAAATCCTCACCATAAAGTACAACTTTTGAACCTAAACGAGCAACATTTTCATGTTTAATAGCCGGTGTAGCAAGTGGCATGACAATTGTAGCTGGTATTCCCAGATGTTTTGCACCGTATGCAACACCCTGTGCATGATTTCCAGCAGAACAAGCAATAACACCCCGTTTTCTTTCTTCCTCACTTAATTGTGCAATTTTGTTATAAGCGCCTCGTATTTTAAAACTGAAAACCGGCTGCAAATCTTCACGTTTTAGTAGTATTTCTGCACCTGTTTTTGTTGATAAATTTATAGCAGGTGTCGTTGGTGTTTCCTTAACAACATCATAAACTCTCGATATTAAGATTAATTTTAAATAATCTGGTGTTCCATCTGGTAACGTTAAACTTTTTGGAACATTGTAATCATTAATTTTGTTAATATAACTCGTTGAAAATTGCTTTTTTCTATGTAACCCGTTTATAGAATAATTTTCGAAAAATATTCTTTTTAATTTGTTGTTTTTTTTGTATAAAATTCCAAGTTTATTGGGGCTTTTGAACGTTTTTCTAAATGTCTTGTGTAAGCAAACATGTAGCGAACTTGAGTTTTTCATTGTAAATCGCGTTTTAAATTATTTTTTTTAAATTTAAAATTCAATTTAAATTTAGAATTTTTTTACTTAGTTTAATTTTTTTTTATCCTTCTTAGTTAAATTAAAATATTAAATATTAAATAAATTAAATAGGTTTAATTTATTTAATTTCTTAAGTTTTTCAGCTTTTCTCAGTTTTTTTTTTAAAAAAAAACGAAAAAATGAAGAAAAATCGTAAAAATCTCAAATTTATACCAATTTATACCAAATTGATCCAAATTTACACTACTCACATAAAGTTAGTATTAAATCAAAAAAAAAAAAAAAAAAAAAGGAAACACACATTTTCACTATTTTAAATCCAATTTAGATAATGATTCTTAAATGTTCAGGCTACAGAAAAGAAAAAGAGAAAAGAACTTGTCTAATTAGTTTACATAATAATATTTAATTTCTGAGGTCATCATATTACCTGTGTATTTAATGCGTTTCTATAGCGATCAGACTTAAGTCTCTAGAATATATTACCTAATAATTTTATTTTCTTTATATATAAATATTTTCGGCCCCCAGTTTTACTGATTTCACCCCGAGAAGAGTAGTCGCTCATTCCGTACTCATTTATTAGATTATTTTTACAAAATAAAAATAATGATCGCAATTTTACTGTAAAACAATACCGTAGAAGGTACAGAATCGAGACAGCGTCCAAATAAGGCAAGAAATATAAGTTTTAACAATAGTTTAGTCAGCATTTCATTCCAAATAAGGCAAAATAATTTAAGTTACGTGCCTATTTGCCATAATATTTTTAATTGAAAAAGGTAAGAGTTTTAGTTGTTTGCCTCAAATTTCAAATTAAAAAATTATTTAGAATTGTATTATAGTTTATCAAGAAGGTTCTATAGTTTATAATAATTAATATAAATATTATTAAATGATGTACATAAGCATAATTAAATTAATTATGTAGAACATTATAAAAACCACTTTCTAGACGTTGCAAAACTACGTAAAAACTATTAAAATATTTTATTTGTAATATTCTAAAGTATATTAGATAAACACTACATTCTCAAGTAAAATTATCTTGCCTTATTTGAACGCTGTCTCGATTCTGTCCCTGTCTCGATTCTGTATCTACTACGGTACCGTCTCTACCTCAGAAACTGAGCGCTATGGGAATTGGAACGCCGTCCGAACAAGGCAAGAGATTCAAACTCAAGAATGTTGAAATATGGAATTTCATGATTAGTCATCTGGTATATTGTGTGTATTATATAATCATTGTTATATACATTAGTCTTTCTATTACGACGATTTACATTTAAATTTTTTACTATAATAATAGATTTTTTTGATTCTTACTTTTTTTAACAGCTTGTAATGTAAATAGTTATTTAGAAATTCAAATAAATAAAAAATAAATTTCTATATACTTCGTAAGCCGTAGAATAAATATAAATAACATACAAAAGCAATTATATAAAAAATTGATAATCCTATTTAGATTTTACGTTGCTGCAGTAACAGTACATTCCATTCCTCTATCTCTTGCCTTATTCGGACGGCGTTCCAATTCCCATAGCGTCCAGTTTCTGAGGTAGAGACGGTACACTCTAGTATATTGGGTATTACCTGTTATTTATATTCTTTTTTTTTTGTCTTTAATCTTACTATTCTCAGTACAACCAACTATAGAATTTGCGTAGAGAGTAAAGCAATAATAAATAAATAACAAATAAATAAATATTAAATAAGGGTATTGATAATGCCACCCGGTAGTTTTTACTATTAGCACCCGGTAAATTTCTACCCTAGGCCAAAACTTCCTAATATAGTTTAGTGTCTTAATTTTATTAACACCCTGAGCCCATTTATACTTTTTTCGAATTATATATTATTTTTCCCCAATGGAATCGTTTAAACAATTTACATAATCTTTTTGTAATCCAACTTTTATAAAATTACATAGTCTTTTTTAATACATCTTTTATACAGTTAAAGGGTTTAGTATTGTTATAATGTAAAACAGTACAATAATTAACTAAGTAAATGTCGTAAAACTATGTAATATTCAGTCTCAAGTGTCACAGCTCAAAGTGTCTAAGATTCAAGTTGTTTCATATAAATACTCACAATAAATATTTATACTCTTTTATTGCTATTTTAATAAATGCTTATTATTTATGTACTTTATTTACTGTATTTAGTGTTTCATTTCAGTCTTTCAGAAA
>JAJMCY010000381.1:0-14867 GCA_030565755.1 Ascobotryozyma cognata
AAAATATTATAAAAAATTTAAAATATAATAAAATGGAGAATTTAAAAACACTAGTGGTACGATTTACGATTTAATAAGTTGTTAAATTTTATATGAATAATTATTGAATGGAATTACTAACTTAGTTTAATGATTTGGTTATAATTTCAGATTCCAATACTAATAATTGGAATGCTAGTAACAGGGTGTTCAAATTCCTTATTGACAAAGTATGTTAAAGTTTAAAGTGGTCTTACATGAAAAAGTTAAAATTATAATTAAAATAACATAACATATTATAAAAAAAAAATTCTCATATTTTAATACTAACACATTAGATTTCAAGATCAACAATGTGTCGATAATTGTGAAAGTGCTGATCCACACAAAAAAAAATATTTTGAACAACCTGTAATTCAGTCCTTACAAATGTTTTTAGCAGAAGCTGCTTGTTTTACTTTTATTGCTTTACATTTGTTTATTAAAAAAATAAAAGTGGTTTATAAAAGATACAATAATAATAAAAATAATATTAATAATATTAATAGTAATAATAATATTGAGAATTCTTCTTTATTATATAATAATATTGACGAAAATCCAAATGATGAGGATGCAGAAAGTGATGATGGAATTTTAACTGTACCTTTACTTACATCAGAAACTAGACATACAACCATATCGGATGTCCCTGAACTTAAAGGTAAAAATATTTTATGGATGTCTATTCCAGCATTTTGTGATATCATTGGTACAACTGTTATGCAAACTGGATTATTATTTATACCAGTTTCTATATATCAAATGACAAGAGGTGCATTAGTTCTCTTTGTAGGAATTTTTTCAGTTTTATTTCTTAAACGTAAACTTTTTGCTTATCAATGGTTTGCTCTTTTTATAGTTCTTACTGGTGTTTTTATTGTTGGTCTTTCTAATGCACTATCAAATGTTGATGTTGATGATGATATTATAAACAATGATTCTCCTTCTAGATATACTTTAGGTCAAGGTATACTTGGTGTTTCTTTGGTTGCTTTTGGTCAAATTGCTACTGCTACTCAATTTGTTACAGAAGAACATATTTTAGAAAATTATGCTTTAGAACCTATTCATGCTGTTGCTTATGAAGGTATATTCGGAACCTTTTTAACTATAGTTTTAATATTAATAACATATCCTACAATTGGTTTAAAAGCTCGTAAAAGTTATTTAAATGGAAATCCAACTGGGTATGGTTCATATTTTGATATTGTTACGGGCTTTAATGAATTATCTTCTTCTTCAAATTTGATTACTTCTTCTATTGCAATTATGATATCTATTGCTGCTTTTAATTTTTTTGGTTTATCAGTAACTCGTACTGTATCTGCTTCTACTCGTTCTCAAATTGATACTTGCAGAACAATTGGTATTTGGTTAGTTTCTCTTATTTTAGGTTGGGAAAGTTTTAAATATTTACAACTCATTGGCTTTATTTTATTAGTATATGGAACTTTATTGTTTAACGGTATAGTTGAAAAACGTATCCTATGGTTTTATGTTCACAAGGACAATCCAGATTTATTACAAGAAGAACCTATCGAACATATATAAAAGAATTAATGAGTATAATTAATAATCAAATAACAATTAAATAACAATTAAATAACAAATCGAATAAGAAATTAATATAGCACAATTTTTTTTATTTGGGTAACATTTATTATGATTTTTAACATTCCCCGTTATAAATAATCACTTAGGTCAAAGGAAAGAATTTATTAGACATTTTTTGAAACTCTCCCGACTTTCCAATTATCAATTCTTTATTATTGGATAGACTCTGGGTCAGTTTTCTTTATTTATTTTATATACATATATATATAAATATATATATATTATTTATTTATTTATTTATTTATTTTTTTTTTTTTTTTTTTTTTTTTTTTTTTTTTTTTTTTTTTTTTTTTTTTTTTTTTTTTTTTTTTTTTTTTTTTTTATAGAAATATAATGATGAGCGGCCAATAAATACATTTGCTATATACATCTGATAACTAAATTCAGTAAATAAATAAATAAATGAATAAATACAAGATAAGACAAAAATAAATGAAAACTAAAAACAAAAATAAAAATAAAAAAAAGTAAACAAAAATTTTTCAAATTTTTAATTTAAAGCCCAAAGTAATATCAAAAACAAACGAAAATTATTATAAAAGTAAATTACGATACATTATAACCTGCATTTGCCATAGCAAATCCAAACATCGTATTCATTCTTTCAGATGTTAACCTTAAAGCACATTCTAATAATTCTTCTGCAGCTTCTGGATTCTTTTGAAGTTCTCTCCAAGAGGCTTTATCTAATTTCCATACAATCGTATCTCTTTCAGCAGCTACACTTGCAGTCCGAGGAGTTTCGCCAAAAAATGGTAATTCACCACATGTTGTTCCTGCAAGAATAGATTCAGAGAGTCTTTGAATACCTTCTTGTTCTAAATTATAATCTACTCGTAAAATTCCTTTCTCGATTACATAGAAAGCTTCTGCAGGTTCACCAGCTCTATATAAAACGTATCCAGCTTTATATTCTTCCTTGGTGAAAAAAGGAGCAATACCTTTCCAAAATTCTTCTCCTTTAAAACTAATGTCATAAAAACATTGCATTAAAAGCATTAAAGGCTGGCTTGATTCTAAATTATGTGATAGTTCATTGGTATGTGAATTTGGTAATTTCAAGTGCCTTGGAGTTTCCATCATTGTTTGATTAACTGCCTGTTGCACTTGCATGCGACGAGGAGAAGATGATAGATGATCAAATGAAGCCCATGCAAACTTAGAAGTAGGAGTGCCTGCACCTATACTCATAGATGTAAATCCCAAAGCTGACATAGCAGCCGCTGTAGCCGCTGTCGTACCAGGGGTTCTAGCAGGGATACCGCTTGAATTGACATCAGACAAAATTGGCTTTTGTGCTGATACAGAAGAAGAGGATGATAATGATACATGGGAGGAAACTAAAGTATTTTTATCTTCAGAATGAAAAATTTTAGTTTCACCTTTTTGGTTATTATCTGATTTGCAAGGGTTTGAGCATGAGATAGATGTATTTTTTTGAATTTCTCCATTTTCTAATAATGGTTTCTTTTGTTGAGGTTCCAAGTGACCATTAGTATTATCATTTTTTTGTGAATTATGAGAAACACTTAATTTAGTACGAGAAATTTCCCTTTGACGATATATTTCTGTCAATAATTCATTTTCACTCCATTCTAAAGAAGAATTCAGATCATGACAAACACGGCAGGTTTGTTCATTTTTATGGTCTTCCCATAAATCAACAGCTATAAGACCTTTACCAACATCTGATTGAGCTGAAACTCCACAAAGAATTAAAGTTACACCTCGAATATCCAATAAACGCTTCATTCGTAAAAATGCTTCTGCAGCTGAGTAATCCAAACCACGTACATTAGACATATCCATAATTAAATTACGAATAGGTAAATTAGCAAAATTATTTTCTTTTAATAGATCTCTCATATGTTTCTCTAAGGAGACAATAGTACCAAAAAATAAAAAACCAGTAAGTTGAATAACATATGTTTGTTTTCCAACATGTTTTAAAAACCTTTGTTGTAAAATATGACGGCGAACAGTTGAATGAAGTTGAACACCAGTATAAGTAGCACGAATAGCAGATTTTCGAGAGGTTTGGACAACAAAGGAAACACATGCTAATATAATTCCAGCTAATATTCCATAAACAAAGTCAAATATTCCCATTATTAAAATAATGACAATAATAGTAAAATATTCAAGTCTATTTAAACGTCCATAAGTGTCATAAAGAGCTTCTTTGAGAAGTTCGAAACCAAGTAAAAATATAAGAGCACCAACAACCATTACAGGAATATAATTTATTACAACAGAACCTAAAATCATGACTAAGAAAGTTCCAATGGCAAGCATTACTCCAGCTAAACGGGAATCAGCACCAGATCTTATAAAAAGAACGCTATTTGTATATACAAGATAATTTTGGATACTTCCTAATAAGCCTGAAAGTGCATTTGATACTCCATGAGCAATTAATTCACGATCAACGTTTATATTATCATATCCTATAGATACAGCAAGAGCTGGTACATTAATGGGGACATGCAAGATTCCAAAGAATGTAAGAGCAAACATGGCAGGTATAGTAGAAAAAAAAGCAGACCAATTTACAGCATTAAAATCATATAATTTATAAAAAGACCACCAGGGAGTCTGAGAGGAAGTTGGTACGTAAAAAACCCAACCATTTTCACGAGCTAAAGGAAGAGAAAGCATGGGAAATAAAGCTACAACTAAATGGAAAATGAAAAAGATAAGTATGAAATAAGCAGGTACAATTAATGGATGGTGGAAACGTGATTCTATGAGCATAAGTAAGATAGCCAAAGAAAATGGAATTACCCATAAAGGAAGAGTATCTAATTGAATTAAAGCTTTTAAAGTAGACCAATTATATTCCAAATTACCTGGAAGTCTAGCGGATACTTCTATTCCAGTAGCGGTTAAGAAATAACCTACGCCACCTATACAGCCGACAAGAATATGACGAGGGAAAAATCCAATTAAGGAGCCTAATCTAGCATATCCTAAAAGGAAAAAAACCATTCCAGTAATGATTGATGAAAATGCATAAGAAGCAACAGTTGTTGCAATAATTTCATGAGCATGTTCATCTGGATTACCTTTACCAGCTTTATCCATTATAGAGAATGCCATTGAATGGAAAAAGGGGACTACTTCTATCATTTCTGATCCGATTCCAGCTTTAAAAACACTTCCTCCTAATGAATAAACTAATTGTGAAACAATGCATGATACATAAAACATGGAAAGACCTACTGGGCCTAAATCTGCAAATAACGGAGTACCTAGGGGGAATAAAATCATGCCATATGATAAACCATCTAAAATATTTAATAATAGACCTAATATTACTGAAGGTGTATATTTTATTGGGTCATAAATAATTTTTTTCAATAAAGCAGATTTATTTTCATTATTATTATTATGAGAATCAAAAGGATTTGAATCATTAATATTTTGGATTGATTGAAAATCAATATTTTTTTTTTGTTTAAAGGGAAATTTATTAAATAATCTTAAAGGATTAAATTTTTTTGATAAATGGGAAGGTGAAAAACCAAGTTCAACATGTTGAGTTTGATCAGTAAAATTGTTTGTTGTATCATAATTAACAGAATAATTGTTACTTAATAAAGGGGATTGTTCGGTAGTAGGTAAATGCAGTGTAGCATTAGAAGAAGATGAGGAGGAACTTTTTATTGAATTTTGAAACTCGTTAGTAATTTTATATTGATTTGAAGATTTTGTTAGAGTATTATTAGTAATATTTTTATTGTTATTTAAATTTTTATTGTAATTTAAATTTTTATTGTAATTTAGATTTTTATTGTTATTTAAATTTTTATTGTAATTTAAATTTTTATTGTTATTTAAATTTTTATTGTTATTTAAATTTTTATTGTAATTTAAATTTTTATTGTTATTTAAATTTTTATTGTAATTTAAATCTTTATTGTAATTTAAATCTTTATTGTTTGATTGTGATTCTGTAGCAAAATTTAAAGAAAGATTTGATTTTGATTGTTTGAGTAATGAAGAAAGATGAGATTTATCAGTATTAAAAGAGAGTGAATTTTGATCATTTAAGTTTAAATTTTTATCAGATGAATTTCTTAAAGGGACAGAATTTTTTGGAAAAGAAAGAGGATTTTTTGTTTGTGAATCTGATAAAATTGAATCATTTTTTTCATTTTTTTTGTTTTCGTTTTTGTTTTCGTTTTTGTTTTCGTTTTTGTTTTTGTTGCTTTTATGTCCAGATGAATAATAATCTTCATCTATAGGAAAAGAATCATCATATGAATAAGCAACTTCATCAAGTGCTTTATCAGCTAATTCAGCAGTTGTTTCTCGAACAGAATTTGTTCTATTTGATGATATTGGTGAATTTGAAAATGAATTAGAATTATATGAAAAGGCAACTTCTATACCTGTAAGGGGATTTCTAATAGAGGAGTACATAGTTTACATAATATATTTTGTGTATATTTCGTGTATATTTTGTGTATATTTTGTGTATATTTTGTGTATATTTTGTGTATATTTTGTGTATATTTTGTATATATTTTGTATATATTTTGTATATATTTTGTATATATTTTGTATATATTTTGAATATATTTTGAATATTTTGAATATATTTTGCATGTACCTTGTATATATCTATCTATATGTTAGTATATGTTAGTATATGTTAGTATATTATATATTATATTATATATTTATATATATATATATATATTTATATATTACTATATATATATTTATATATTACTATATATATATTTCTATATATTTCTATATATTAGTTTATATATATCTTGGTAACTTAATTACCATATAATTCGAAGGTAAGCCAATAGTAGAAATAATTATCTACTATAGAGTTTACTATAAGAAAAAAAAAAATTTAATATTAATATTAAAAATTATATTAACAATTATATTAAAAATTATAATATTATAAATTATAATATTAAAATTATAATAATAATAATAAAATTATAATATTAAATATTAAATAATAAAATTATAATATTAAATATTAAATTATATTAAAGTCCGAATTAAACGAAACCAAATTGAAGATCAGAAAATCAAACCGGTCGAGACAATTTGTAGATAAGAACCGTTAGCGCTATAGATAGCCAATAAAAAAGCGATTTATATTTTATTAATTAATATTTACAGATAACTACGAATTTATACAACTATTTAAATAATAACGTTAGATAATAATAATAAAATAAATAATAAAAATAAATAATAAATAATAAAATAAATAATAAAATAAATAATAAAATAAATAATAAAATAAATAATAAAATAAATAATAAAATAAATAATAAAATAAATAATAAAATAAATAATAAAATAAATAATAAAATAAATAATAAAATAAATAATAAAATAAATAATAAAATAAATAATATTTATATATTTATATAAAAATACAATAAAATAAAAGACTATTCAGAATAGTCATAGTTCGCAGGTTAATCATAGTAATCACTGATAAGAACTATACAAAAGGATAATTATTAATTTTATTAGTTACTATGGTTATTATTTGTTATTTGTTATTTGTATTTGTATTGTTTGTATTGTTTACATTGTTTACATTTATTATCACATTGCTATACTCTATTCTACTTATTATATTTATGGATAATAATACATGTATACTTTAATATATTTTATAATATTTACTATACTTTAATATATAGTAATATATTATACTATAAAATATATTATACTATAATATATACTATAATATATACTATTATATATACTATTATATATACTATTATATATACTATTATATATACTATTATATATACTATACTGTAATATATATAAAATATAAAAATACTATACTCTAATATATAATATAATATGTATACTATTGTGCTATTAGCTTCCATTAAAATACCACTATTTGTATAATTTTTGCTTGAAATATTATTCGTTTTATTTATATCAATTCACTTTATTTACTTATATGATATATGAATTTATTCTTTTTATATATTTTTATTGTATTTTTTATATTTTTTATCTTTAATATTAAAACTAATATATGGCGAATATCATTATTTGCTTTTTTTTTTTTATTTATCTTATTATCTCATTACATCAAGTTAATAAAATTAATTTTAGCTGAAGGATCATAAGTTTATTTTTTTATTTTTTTATTTTATTATCTTTTATTTTATTATTTTTTTATTTTATTATTTTTTATTTTATTATTTTTTTATTTTATTATTTTTTTATTTTATTATTTTATTATTTTATTATTTTTCTATTTTATTACAATGAATAAATTCGTTTTACTGTTTTAAAATTGATTTATCTGTGTAGATAAAGGTATATGTAATATTATGTAATACGGTCTAAATAATTAGTGTAACTACACGTATTTACGATGTCTGTTTAAAAAAACAGTTAATTTAAGCCGAAAAAAAAATGATGTCTACAACAAAAAAAAAAATTTATTATAATATAATATCAATCCATTAAATTAATAGTCTACTTATTCACTATATATTGTTACTTATTATATCTCTTATATCTATTACCAGTATACTATTTATACTATTTATAGAACTACAGTATAAAAACAATATATTAAATCACCATAGTAACACACCGGGTAAAGGTTTTACCTTTCTCATTGAATTCTATTTCTAAATTTTATTTTTTTTTTATTTTTTAACTTCACTCTTTAAACTTTTAACTCTCTTTTTTTTGTTTAATAGGCATTTTTTTTGGTTTATTAGGTAGGCATTTATTTATTTATTTTTGCTTTTCAATCTTTATTTTTCCTTTTATTGTTTATAGGTACAATTGCCTCGTTACTGGACCCTTTAGGTTAGTTCTAGCTAGCTACTAGGTACATTCGAATTACTTTATTATTAAATAATTATTAAATAATTTTTAAATAATTTTTAAATAATTTTTATAAATATTAAATCGAAAATATTAAACTTGGAATATTGAATTACAAATATTTATTAATAATTATAAAATATAATATAATAATATAAAGCATATTTTCAAAGAATTGCTATAGTTACTAGAACTACTGATTGATTAACAACATGAATGAATTGCCGGTTTATAAAGGGTCTTTTCGAAAACACAGGAATTCTTATTCCTTAATGAAAATGCGGTTTTTAATTTACGGAATATTATTTATTTTCTTATTTTTTATAATATTAAAGTCTTTATTTTTTAGTAAAGATAATTATTCTATAGAAAATGATAATAATTTATCTTTATTACCTTCAAGATTATATTATCAAGGTTCAGGAGAAGCTACTGAACCTTATTTTTTAATACCAAATGATAAAATTCAAATAAAGGATTTAAAAGTTTTGCAAGCATCTTCTTTTGATTTAAAAGAGATAATTTATGAAGATAATTTAGAAAAATTTGAAAAACTTGGAGACTTTGATAATTCTGAAAATTCAGAACTTTTAAAAGAATTTAGTTTATATGAAAATAGAAAAAAAAAAAAAAATAATAATAATAATGAAAATGAAAATGAAAATTTAGATATTGATTTAAAAATTTCATTTAACACCCCATCAGCACTTTTATTTAGATCTTTTTATGATGATTTATTTTATATGTTAAAAAAATGTGCTCCAAAGATAGAATCTTTATCATTATATCCTCGTGGTGATGCAAAAAAAAATTATCAATTTAATGGAAATCCAGTTGATGATTGGCTTTTAATATCTGAAGTTCAACAAGTAGTTTTAAGAAAACAACATTCAATTTATATTTCAAGTATCGCTTCTGAATATCCTGATGCCTTATATAATAATAATGGTATTGTAATGACAATTCTATCAGAAAATGATTATCCTGCTTTATTAGTTATTTTACGCATTTTAAGAAATAGGGGCTCCGTATTACCTATTGAAATTATTATACCAAATATGGATTTTTATGATGAAAATATTTGTGATAATATTTTAGCTCCATTAAATGCAACGTGTCTTGTTTTACCACAAATTTTAGGTTATAGAAATTTAGAACCTTTTATGGATGATTTATTATCAACAGAAAGTTTATTGGCTCCTTTTGCAATTTTAGCTTCTTCTTTTCAGTCCGTTTTATTTCTTTCTTTAAAAACAATCCCTACTTTAAATGTTGATAATTTATTTAATTCAGACCCATTCATAACTTTTGGATTAATCCTTTGGCCAGATTTATGGTTAACTACTACACATTCTTCTTATTATCGAATTGCTGGTATTCAACTCCCACCATATTTAAAGAAATCTGAAAATGATTTTCACAAAAAGTCAAAACATTATTCAAAATCAAAATTAAAATCAAAATCAACAGACTATTCTTTTTCAGAAGAAAAAATTTCAATACCAGAATTTTCAACTGAAAGTGGTCAATTAATGATTAATAAACGTACTCATTTAAAATCTCTTTTATTATCTATTTATTATAATATATATGGTAAAGATTTTTATTATCCTTTGTTATCACAAGGTTTTACTGATAATTCAAATGCTGGAAAGGATACTTACATCCCAGCTGCATTAGCTCTTAATGAATCTTTTTATTTCATTGGAAATAGTTTATGTCCATTAGGTTATAATATTTCTGATAAAGGTTTTGTCTTTACTGCTGATGGAAATGCTGATCCTCATCAAGATTATACTTATTTTACTGCCCCACGTTCTCCATATGAAGGTAAATTAGATGATACACATGTTCCATCACATGCTTCTTCTTTTGTTCATGATTCAAAACAAATGAATTCACATAATGATCAAGATGAAATCTTTGATTCTCATAATACATTAAGATCTAATTTTGTACCCGATATTTCATTTATTCACTTTATATCTCGAAAAGTCGATCCAATGGATTATATTTTAAATCGCGAAAGTTATCTTTTTATAGATTATTTAGATACAAAAAGTGATCCTGAAGGAAAACCTGTCGAACGTAAAATATTTACACGTACATTAGGTACTTCAAATAGGATTAGAAGTTTTATGCGAGACCGAAGTACTGATATAGAAGCACTTTTATGGGAAACTTTTAATACAATAGCATGCTCATCTGATGCTGACGCATTTTCTTCATGGCAAGGTTTTAACAAGGAGTCAATTTGTAAACTTGTTAATATATATCAAAAATTTCTTTCTCTTACTGCTGTTTCTTCAGATGAATCTTCAGCAAAGCAAGATGTTGATTTGATGTTAAATAAGGATATTACTGAGGATATTACTGAAGATTCTAGCCAATATAATTTATATGATGAGGAAGCTGCCAGACGAGATTTTGTTCGTGCACAGGCAAGGTTGGCAATTGGTGGAGATACTGTTTATCCTCCTCCGCCAGCTCCAACACATCCGCCTTTTAATAATTTGATGCAACAAAATAAGAAAAGTACAAAGGAAAATATTTATCAGGTAGATGAATTTGAAGAATCTACTAATAATAAAAATGAATTGAATTCTAAGAAAAATATTAAGAGTGATACTGAGCAAAGCCCTGAAAATTATTTAGATTTTCTAAACGATATTAACCAAAAAGATACAATAAAGAAAAATATAAATGATCAACTTAATAAACAAAATAGTCTTGAATCAAATTCTAAATTCGACAAAGCTCTTAATAATTTTATTTATGCTGATCAAAATCAAAATGCAAAGGGTAGCCTTAAAGATGACCTTAGGTTTGAGGATTTAACAAATAATGATATGGATAATATAATTAATAATCGCCTGAAAAAGAACAATGATATGGATAATATAATTAATAATCGCCTAAAAAAGAACAATGATATAGATAATATAATTAATAATCGTCTAAAAAAGGACAATGATTATAAAGTGGATTTTGAAAATGCCCCAGAGATTTTAGATGATCAGCTCTCAGACAGAATTAAAATTGATAAACATATCGAAAAGATATTAAATGGTCGAAAAAATATGAATAGTAAATTTGAAAAAGATATAAAAGAAAATGACCAGGTTGATAGAGATTCTTATCTTAATCAAAAAATTAAGAAAAATTTTGGAAATCTCCCAAATAATAATAACAAGGATTTAGAATTAGAAAAGATAATCAGTAATAAAAAAATAGAAAGGATTATCAATAATGAAGAACAATTTCACAATGATGCCGAAATTGATACAAACGGTAAATATGGTGACGATAATTCTTTATACTACAAGCAAAATATGAAGAATAATAAAGATTCTTCTTCCGATGATATTCAAGAGAATTTAAAAAAGAAGATAAATCGTGATAGAGAGAGAGAAAAAATATTAAAAGAACATAAGCTTGTAATGGAATATAATGACAAGTAAATGAGTAATAGTTAAACTTATGGTATTTTTTTAACGATAATGAATTAACGAAACTAAGAGAAATAGATAAATTCTAAATTTAAATAACTGTTCAATCATGTGCACATATTTTTTAAGAATTAAGGGACATTAAGGGAAGGATAATTATGACTGAAAATTTTTGAAATTTTTAAAGTAAGTATATATATGAAGATTAAAGAGGACAAGGGAAGGGGTTAATACAAAAGAATATTAAAAGGATAATAGAAAAAGATGTATAAAAAGATATATAAAAAGATATATAAAAAGATATATAAAAGTATATATAAAAAGATATAAGAAAATATATAAAAAGATAGGAAAATATATAAGATGATAATATAAGATGAAATTTTTGCTCAAAGGAACTATTAACAATCTAAAAGCTCGGATAAACTCAGATAAACTTTTTATTTGATTTATGTTATGTTTAAATTTATGGTATGTTTATGTCTGCATTTTATGTTAGTGTCTATATTTATAGTTATGTGTTTTTGCTTTTTGATAGTTTTTTAGATGAAACTATAGTATTTGTTCATTTGGGATAGTTTCTCTCTATATATCATTTTTTAGTTTTTATTATTGTTTATACTATCGTTTTAGGCGTATTCCATTTTACTACTGTTATTTTTGATTTATTTATTTACATTGAATTGTATTTTATAATATAATGATTGTATATAGGGTGGTTTTATATTGTATTTTATGAAGAAAAGGCTAATTACTGCTAAGATTTTTCAGGTTATTAATAATAAATCATTGATTATTATTAAAATGACTCCAGATATTTTAATAAATTTAGCACATTATAGATCTGAACCACCTTAAACTAAACAAAAACTAAACAAAAAAATAAACAAGGAACTGATCTAAAGAAATAAACGATAAAGGTAATTTGAATTTTATAAACCATCACTTAGGCTTGAATCGGGCTTTAAACAACGTTTAATTAGACACGGATAGAGCTTAAATTGGGTTATAAATATACATCAAATAAGTTAAACGAAATTGTGGTGAGCTTTGGTGAACTTTTGAACAACTTATACCTAATTAGCGTATAAAGAATCCCCTCGTAATCTTTTGCCATATATATAAAGCAAAATTGGGATTGGAACCATTAATAAAGAAATGCAAGCTAATATTGTTGAACCCCAAGCAACTGGGAAGTTTTTTGGACCTAAGTTTGTATATAAAGGATGAGCAAATAGAGGAAAAGCAGCAGCAAAACATGATCTAAACAGGTCATTTCCAGCGAAAACTGAAGCGAGAAATCTTGGATAAGAAGCACCTAAATATAAAAAGATGAGTTGGAATAACATAAATAATGGTATAAAATATAATGTGAATGCAACAATTGGTACGATCCAATGTATTGATTTAGTAGCTGTCCAACCAAAGAAGAAGATTGTTATTGGAAGAAATGGAGATATAAATATAGCAATTTTCATGAATTTTTCTGGTTTAAATTCAGTTTTTTCATTTGCTTTTTCCATGTCTTTATTATCATTATCGGTAGTAATACCAAAAGCAGATTTCATATGAGGAACAACTTGCTTGTGTATAATGAAATATTCATATATTAAAAGTCCGACTATCCCGCCTACTAGAACGCCTAAAAATGATAAACCGAATTCTATTAGGTTGAATTTGTACATGTCTAAAAAGACTATTGGAAAAGATTCAAACCATAGATAAAGTATAGCGTACATTAGAGCAGTATAAGAATTCAAAGATAAAACACTTGGTTCTTTAAAACTTATTATAAAAGGTTTGACTAAAATGTTGAATATGATTTCTTTTTTTGTTTGTTTATCATACTCGATAATTCCTTTGGTTGTGAATTTTAAATTAATTTGTGTTTCCAGTTTAGTTGCAGAGCTTACATCTGAAGTTGAGTTTATTGATATTGATTTGTTACTATTGCTACTATTATTATTATTATTATTATTATTATTATTATTATAACTAATAGTATTAGTATACTTACATTCACCAAGGGAGTTTTTATTAGAATTAGAAAGATACATTTTTTGAAGACGTACTGAACGTGAATAAAGGATTTTTTCACCTAAAGTTTCAGGAAGAAAAAAAATTAAAAAGGATAAACTTAAACCTGTTAAAAACATTAACATCCATGAAGTCCAACGCCAATTTAAAACTTGGGTCATTACACTACCTAAAAAAGGACCTAAAGGTGGACCCATTACAGCTGATACTGCCCACATTGGCATAGCATATGGAAGATTTATTGGTTCAATCATATCACCAAAAGTAGCTACACCATTTGCTAAAACAGGAGAAGAAAGTACACCAGATATGAAACGAAGTATACAAAGACCAGCAATATTTTTAACTAAAGCAGTTGGTATTTGCAATATTACAAATAATATTAAAGTGTAAATATAAATTTCATTTCTGCCAATTTTTGGATCTTCTGATAATGGAGAAAACAACATTGGGCCAATACCATAGCCCATAACATATAAGGAAAGTGGTAATTCAGCAACAACTCTCCCTACATGAAATTCTTCCATAACTTGGAATACTCCTGGTGTATAAATGGATGATCCAATATAAATTGAGAATGTTAATAAACATATTTGGAACATAATGAATATTTTTTTAAAATTAGACCAATTGTGTGGATTATCTGGATCATTCTCGCTATACCATGATACTAATTTGATCTGGTTTCCTTTGTCATCAGTTATTTCTTCAAATGATTTACATAAACTGAGGTGATCAGTGTATTTCAAAAGTCGATTTCCACTGAGAAGTCGAGCCAGCTGTCCAACAAACGATTCCCTAAGGAGATCTTTCATGTTATGTTACTGTTATATTGTATATTATTGTATGTTATTTTTATATATGAGTATATGAAAATTACAATACAATATTATA
>JAJMCY010000382.1:0-14836 GCA_030565755.1 Ascobotryozyma cognata
TCTTTACTATAAATATCAGCTTTTCTCCATTTTTTTTTTCTGTTTTGTTTATTAGCTCTAACAAATAGAAATAGGAATTTATTTTATAATAAAATATTTATTATTTATTATATAACATATAATAAATAAATAATTGTATTATTTGTTATATATTATTTACTATACATTGTATATCACTGATTCTTATATTATTCATTCGGTACTCGATTAAGCTTATTATAATAATAAATAGATAAATAAATTACAATTGTTTCTAATATTCTCTAAAAAAGTACAGGGTGTTTAATATAGAATAGACAGTGTATAATATATAGTATATAGTATATAATATATAATATATAATATAACAAATATAATAAATATAATAAATAAATATAACAGATATATCACAACACATGTTGTCGGATATACAGGAAGAACCCGAGGAACCTCGTGGACGGTCTCCTCAAAAATCGTTTCTAGTCACCCATCATGTACACAACGACACTGACAATGATCATAATATTGATAGCAACAACAATACCATCAATGAAACCGACTTGGATGATACTCCAGTGCCTTATTATTATTCTCATGATAAATCACGTCTTTCAAAACTCAAATATTCTAATTTAAAACAAAAATCTTTACATGATCTTAATACTAACACCACCAACAATGACAATGACAATGACACATCATATTCAGGCAACTACACTCTGAAAAGAACAGTCTCTTTGGACTCCCTTCAACGTTCAGGTGCAACCTTGGGTGCTTTTTTAGATTCTTCAAGAAATTCTGCCTCTCCAACTAAAAATGTCAATTCAAATTTAAGTTCAGATAAAACACATTTAGTAGATACTACTACGCACTCAACAGATACTGCACAATCTATAGATACTAAACCACACGCAAACACACACAATGACTCATCTGTATCGCCTAAACCTCCCTCAACAGATATCATTCTTCTTCCACAGAATGTAAACGATGATTCGGTCATATCAATAGAACCTTCGCAACATGTAGATTATCTATCCCATGACTGGGGCGAGAATGAAATCTCATCTTCATGGAGGTATGTTGTTCTTAAAAGAAAAGACATGGCAAATTCAGCACGTCTAGAAAATGCTTCTTGGCGTACTTGGATGAAAGCAAAATATAATTTGAAAACTATATCTCCCGAGGAAGTTAATTGGTTAAAAGATTGTGATGTTACTTGGCTATATGGCCCATTATTAATTGGTCCAATGGATCCACAACAAAGAGAAACTTCCCTTCAATCTTCAGCCCAATCTACAAAACAACACAATTCAGATGATGAATTAGCAACAACAAAGCCAAAAAATACTTCAAAACCAACAACGAAATCAACTCGGCCTATTTTGAAAAAAAGAACAATTTCTGAAATTATGATTTCAAAATCTTTAGCTCTCCCTTATTCTTCTAGCTCAGCTCGTACTGCAAGCTCCTCAGTTTCACCACCACCACCTACTTATCATTCTAGATCTTTTTCTCACGGCTCTCCGAATTTAAATACTTCTTATGATTCTAACCCATCAACACCAGTTCCTTATATAGATATTAATAGTATACATCATGCTGGGAATGATAATATTACTAATGCTAATAATCCCACTGATTTAAACGATGTAACAGTTTTATCTCATTCAGAATCATCAAAAGCAACCCCGCCATCTTCATTATTATACAGCAGTGTTAGTCATAATGATAAAATTGATAATAACAATAACAACAATAACAATAATAATAACAATATTTCAGCAGCACGCTCAACATCCTTATCCCCCTCTAGTTATCCTGGTTCTGGCGAATATTCTGATAATGCAAGCGTTCTTTCTCTTAATAATACTAATAATAGTTTACCCTCTTCATTGGTTAGTGCTTTGAGCACTCGTACTTCAAATAGTACTTTGAATCGATCTATAACCAAACAAGAGCCAGTAAAACATATTCATTTCAATAATGAAGTTGAACAACGTATAGCTGTAAATGATTTTGATGATGATTATTGTGATTCCTCAGAGGATTATGATGATTACGATTATGATGACTATCACACTTTCTTGGACCATGGTCATAATGATCATCCAGATGATAATACTGAAGATAATTTTGAATATGCAAGTTCTAATGAAGATGATGAAGATTATAAAAATGTTAAAGATTATTCTATTCCACCACATGGAGAAGAAGATGATACATTTTCAAATAATCAAGATAATAAAAATTTACAAAATAAACAGATTAATAAAGAAGGAAATACCATTGACTCTGATTCAGAGACTGATGATGGTTCAATAAATAAAGATAAACAAACTTCAACTGGTTTATTAAATTCTAATAATGATAAAGCAAATCAAGCTGATCAATCAGTTGCAACCGATAAAAATTCCAATAAATCCATTTCTTCTGATGAAGATGAAGATGAAGATTATCCACGTTCTAGAGGACGTGATAGAGATTCTAGAAGACAAAATTATTCTCGTCCTTATTCAAAATCAACTTCTGTTTCCTCTTCATCTTCATCTAATCGTTCAAATTCAAGATTTTCTAATAGTAAGTCACGCCGTAAGCATGGCAAACATTCCTCTTCAAGATCCAATTCAAATGGCACTTTATATGTTAGCATTCCACAATCAATCGCTCCATTACCATCCACTACTTTGAAATACGTATCAGATGATGATGATAATGATAATGACTTAGCAAATAATTCTAATAAGGATGGAAATGATTTTACTCATGTTGAACCCAAAAGTTCGATGGCTGGCAGAATCGATTTCAATAACACATATCATCAATATGGGAACTATAGGAGATATAATCATAGACCTTTGGAATATTCTTCTAATGATGAAGATGGTGATGATAATTCCCCATTAACCACCAGTTTCAAGAATGTTTCCAATACAAATTCAAACACAAACACAAACATAAATTCAAATATAAATAATACAACAAGGGACAAAGGAAAATCACCTTCTGTTCTTGTTCATTCTCCAAAATCTGGAGGAGATATGGATGATCCAGAATATGATTACGAAGGTCAATATCCTACAGTTAGTTCAGCAGGAGGTTATGATATAAATTACTATAACCGTAATTACTACCAAGATGAAAACTCAGAAGGTGGGTCAAAAATAGTTCCTCAGGTTATTTCTATTAATACCAAAAATAATGTTAAACCTAATACTAATAAAGATAATAATGATACAGCAAATGTTGGAAGCAACAGTGGAATAAATATTTCTAGTCCAACTCCATATTCTAGTTATTTTATTTCAACTCAAAGGTCTCCACAATATTCAAATTATAGTAAAATTAATAAAAGTCTTTCACCCAAGAATATTAATTCAGAGGCAAGTTCTAGTTTTAATTTCGTTGATAAAAATGTCGATGATTATTCTGATTCTGATTCAGATGAACTTGAACTTTCATTTCCAAGAAGGTCTTTTTCCTCTGCAAGTTTAAATAAATCTTATAATTCGAAAACTAAAAATATTTCTTCAGGTACTTTTTCTTCTACTTTAAAACGTTCTCCTTCGCATTCTTCGTTAAATTCCCAGCAGTCTAATTATGGACGAATGAATAATGATTTCGTACATCAAGGAGCTGCTGGAAATACTATAGGAAATAGTAACAATAGTTCTAATAGTAGTTTAAATCATTCTCAAGTTAAACAAGTTTTGAAAAAGGCATCTGCTTATAATCCAGAAGAGGATGATGATTTTGATGATTCTGATACTAATATTGAGACGGTTGAAGATGTGTCTTAATATTTTAAAGAGGTAATTAATTATATGATATTTTATTTTGATTTAGACTTTTTATTTTTATGTTATTATTTTTTTATTTTATTATTCCATATTTTTTTATTTATTTATCCTATTCGAGATGTTATTTCTCTTTTGCTGCTTATTTTTTTTTTCTTTTTCAAATCTTTTTCTAGGAAATTTATCCCATATTTAAAAGATTATAATTATGATTAGTTTTTTTTTTTTTTTTTTTATTTTATTTTTTTTTTGACTCATACTAGTTAAGATGAAATTAAAAATAAAGAAAGGAAATTAAAGATAATAATTATTTTGTATAATAATTTTTAAAATAGTTTATACTTTATTTGATATATGATATTATTTAATTTTATATTATTTTATGTTACTTATTTATTTTTTCATTTGTGTTTAGCATTTATAAGTGCTGCGAATGTTAATGTATTATAGTTATAGTTAGTTCTATATAGTTTAGGTGATTTTTTATTTTCTTATAAATATAGGTAATGATATTTCTTTTTTTTTACTTTTTTCTTATTTATAAATATGAAAATAAGTTAAATTATTATTTGTATATATATGAATAGTAAATATTTATTTTGTTTGTCATATATATAAATAAATATTTATAAAAACTGCTAAAAACAATAATGCTTAAATACATAGCAAGTTAAACGAAAAACTTGAATTTAAATTAGAATTTGAATTATTAATTTTCATGCAGTCGAATCATCCAATTCATCATCAGAAAAACCAAGCAATTCCCCTTCATCATCATTAACAGTATTATAAGCACTATGGTCACGCCTAGTAAAATCTGATCTAGTAGTGTACCTGCTCATTCTATGTCTCCTTATAATATAAGGAATATCTTTAATTTTATCATATGTATAGCTTGCAAAATATTTTATAAATGTGGGTACAACCGAAAGAAATGCAACAGTTGCAGATAAGCCAACTACAGGATATTTAATCCAAGGTGATTCAGTTGAAATAATTGAAAAATTATTCTCTTCTCCTAGTCTAATTTGTCCGAATCTACCAAAGTAATGATAATATAAAAGCCATCCAATAACACATGAAAATATAATTGGAAGAATAACAATAAAGGCAAGTAGTATGCCAGAAAGTCCTTTCTTTTGATGCTCATATTGATCTTCTTTTCCAGGACATGGGAATGATTCAATTTTATCATATTCTTTACCACCTTCACAAGTTGACAATGGTATACGTCGGTATCCAGTAGGCTTCCAATATTCAATTGTCCCTGGCATTTTACATACTTTTGAATGGTCTGGTGGTGAATAACCTGGTACAAGTTGACAAGAACCATCATCTGCCCTATAATAATCATAATCACATTCATAATCAGCTCTTGTACATGTACAATTATTTAAAATTTTGTGTGGCTGAGGTACCCAATCACCAATATAACAATTGCGTCCTAGTATTTTCCTATGATATTGTGCTACATGTCCAAAGAGACAATTGCTTTCATCACCCGGCCTTCGAGGTGTCCATAGATCAAAATCATCCGTATCAGGATCATCCGAATCAAGTACACATTGTCTAGAAGTTAAATGTGTAAAATCAATTTGGATCGCCAAAAATCTACCACCATTTGATTGCGATGGAGAAGCAAAAATAATGAATTTCCTACTAGTATCAGAAGGTACCGTTACAAGATCATTGACTTTCACAGGTTCATTATAAAATTCATATTCATTCCAATTATTACCTTCATCTAAAGAATATAAAAGTTTATTAGTAGAATCTAATCCATTAACAATTACAATAATTGAGCCTTGATCACCGTATTCCCACATATAGGGTCCTTTGTGAATCTCCTTCCAAGTCACTCCTCCATCCCTTGTAAGGAAGGTATTGCATTCTTCATAGGGACTTAAATATTCGCCAACAGAACCAACACCAATCATTAATCCAACAGCTGATTCAGAAGAATATGAGTCTCTAATATCCTTTCTTTCAGTATATCCATGCAAACTCAAGCTACATTTTGAAAAATCACTGATATCACAACCAAAAGATTTCCCTTCAGAATCATCATCAGGAGCTTGCAAAAAATGCCATTCTCCACCATCATTAAATGTTATCTTACTTTTTAACTTCTTTTTAGAACCTTTTACTGCTTCAGCAGGATTAATTACAATATTAGTAAGAGAAATACCTTCTAATCCATACATTTTCTCAAAGTCAACAAAGCCTAAAGGATTCCTATTTGCAAAATCAATTGAATCAACATAAAATGTACCATTCGAATTTGATTTCATAATAGATCCATACTCTGATCCGTATTTTGGATTTACAGTCACATGCAAAAACATTGCATGATTTGAAGCATCAAGAACAGTATAGGCTTGCTGATGATCTATTTTAAAATTTTTGGGAAATTCTACATCCGCATAAACCTCACCATCGAGGGAAACTTTTGCTTTCAACGAACTGCCATCTTCATCAATTGTTGCAACTATAAGGTATCCATCATATTTAGCAAAGCCAATAATATCATCAAACAAGGTGATATGAGGTTTTGAAAAATAATGAGCTGAAGAAATTAAACTAGTATGCTTGCCTTCAATTTTCTCGCATATAATTAAATCTTTTTTACCGCAACCTTTCAGGCCTGTACCCCAATCGCAATTCCTAGAATTTTTTAAAAGCCTTTTGAATGTAAGGCCACCATCAGTGGTTACATAAGTAATAACGGAACAATCATTCGATAATATGTTTTCACACGTTGCGCCTGTCCAAATAAAAGAATTTGCTTCAGTAGGGTGGAATACTATTGCAGGAATATCATCAAAATAAGATTCAGTAGGTTGTTTGAAATTTGAAAATGAATTAGCACGATTTTTAGAGTAGTAAACATCATCAGTGTTTGTTATCAAATATATTTCATCTTTAAAATAAGGGTTGGCATAAATGTGAATGACTTCTACATCGGGCAAAGGCTCACTCCATTCATTGCCTTGATCATGAGTCACATATAATTTGTTATCGTTGGTGCGCATAAGAACTGTTTCATCATTTCCAGAAGAAGACTTTGAACGTTCTAAATAGATAAAAGAATCTAGCGAGCCAGAAAATTCTTTAACTACATGTGCAACATTACCAGTTGGCACATTAATGCGATCACATTTATATTCAACAAGTTTATCCTTCGGATTATCCCCTTTAACGCACATATTTCCCGGCTTCAATCTGTATCCACTTGAGCCTAAAAATGTACTATCAGCATTCTGACATTGATCAGGAGGGATAATAAGCGTACCGCTCAGTGTACACTCCCCCTCTCTATTTGGGGAAAACTCGAAATCGCATTCATAATCTGTCTCAGTGCAAGGACAAGAATCATATTCTATAATCGGATCTTCAAACAGTTTCCCAACTAAACAAACTGCAGAAGCTTTTCTTCTATAGTAAAATTGCTTTTTGCCCATTATACAGCCTGGTTCATTATTTTCATCATAAATCGGATACCATTTTTCAAAATCAGAATTTTCTTCCACATTTTCAGGATCACAATTTCGATCAAATATTTTAGACAAATCAATTGAAACAATAAGCTCTTTTTCATTGTCTTCATCAACCTCAGAGCCGACAATAATGAATTTTGAAGCAGTCGAATCCTGTACAGTATTCGTAAAGCGAGCTTTAATTTTGATTCCAAATTCAATTTTCTGAAAAGAAGAGCCTCTATCCAAAGAATAATATGCCTCAGAGGTAGGACCTCCATTGTAAACAACGAAAATTATTCCACCTTGATCACCTATTTCCCATAAATGAGGACCATTAAATATCTGTTTCCATGATCTTCCAGCGTCTTCACTAAGAAAAAGATTCGCGTCTTCATAATCAGTTAAATATTCTCCTGTATTTCCCATACCTAAAACTACGCCAGGAGATAAAGTTGAAAAAAGTTTTCCAACATTTCTATTTTCAGTAATGCTATGTAAATTAAGAGTACAATCATTATCGTTAACTGGGCAACCATCAGCTTCAAGAACTCTTAAGAAACTCCATGTCCTTCCATCATTAAAGGAAATTTTCGATTTAATATTTTTATCAATCAAAAAAGACATTTGGACATCTTTCCAATTATCTACGACATTTACTAACATGATTCCATCAATTCCTTGGAGTCTTTCAAAATCCACAAGTCCATAAAGATTTCTATTTGTATGTTCTATAATTTTAGTAAAATAATTTCCATCAGAATCTGACGCGTATAGATCGCCTACTGGAGAAAGAATTGAACCCTCTGAAAATAAATCTATAATGACTGAATAATTTTTTGATTCGAGTAAAGTATAAGATTCCTCTTTAATTTTATTTGTAAAGCTTGGGAATTGACCTTTTTTCCAGTCTATTGAATTTTCTGAAAGATATAAAGCCATTTCATCAGTACCTTCAGATTTCATTGCTGTAACAAGAAACTTTGAAACAGAGCCAACGCCGACCAAACCAGTTAATTTTCTACTATTAATAGAGGCATAAGACCTATCAGCAAACCAATTTTCCGATCTAGCAAGCACATTTCCTGCAAAATAATTTTTATCAAGTTCTGGTGATTCTACAATGCATAAAACTGTCGATTCCGGAGAATTTCCTTGATACATATCAGACTCATGAGCAAAAGCACATCCATACGAGGCAATTAGATAATCTAAAGTTCTAAAATTATCTATTGTATAATAATAAATTTCCGAGCAAAGTATTCCTATGCATTTTTGAGACATGAAAAGAACATAGTCACCATTTAAAGCATTAAATTTTAAATTAGATGATTTTGAAAAAAAGAGAGGTGGGTATTCAGTTTTAAATGTATCCCATGTTTGGCCTCGATTATTTGTAAAATAATGAGTAGTTCCTTCTGTTAATATATAAGCTCTTACTTTATTATAAGGATGCATAATAATATTTACAGCTGAATCATCTGGAATTCCATCTACTTTTATCCAAGTTACGCCTTGATCTTCTGACCAATATACAGACATTGAATCTGGAGCATGTGCCAACATAAATGGACTATCTTCAAAATAAAAGACGCCATAAATGGCACCATCTAATTCGGAAAAGGAAACTATAGGAGAGTCACCTTCAGATAGGGTAAATTTGAGTAGAAATGTTATTAAAAATATGAATATTTTTATTGAGTTGAAAATCATATTTGTCGATTTGAAGCTTAAATTAATTTTTTTTTTTTTTTTTTAAAGATATAAAATAGAACTTAATTTGTTCTCAATAGCAATTAGTTAATAAAAAAATGTGTTATTTAAGTTTGCTAAACTACCGTTTTTTTTTTATTCTGTTTGATAACAATCGGGGAAAAAAAAAACAAATGAAATATATGGACACCTCTAAAACAAATGTATAAAAAAAGCAAAAAAAAACAAAATAAAAAAAAAAAATAAAAAAAAAAAAACAAAAATAATATCAAAATATCAATGGGTCATTTAGATAATCTATAAGTTTTTATATTTCGGGATAATTTTTTTAAATATTTTTTATTCCTTTGTACTGTAATTTTGAAATATCTATTTGAATAGAAGTTTCCGCCTTTTAATTATTCTCCGAAATAAACTAAATAGTGATCTAAATAGGAGTATAATAAATTTAAATAATATTTTAATAAAGTTAAGTAAAGCTAAATGAATGTTTCACCTAGCACGACTGAAATTTTCCAATTAGACCAACGCGATCTAGTATATGAATATAAGAAAACTAGAATAATTAGAAATATTCCCGCAAATTATATAAATAATTACAATAAAAGTTAAAGTCAAATTAAATTAAATAAATTAAATAAATTAAATAAAATTAAAATGAAAATAAAAAAATAATTTTAACCTATATAAAAAAAATAAATCTGTAGTCAAAGTCAAGTTTTTCTCTTTAATGCGAATAGAATGAAATAAAATAAAATAGTAAAAAAAAAAAAAAAAAATAAATCCTTACTTTGCTCCCTTAAATTCGCAGCAAATTATGCCGAATTTTATCCAATGAATAAATAAATAAATAATAAATAAATAATAAATAAATTAATAAATAAATAAAGCAAATCTTAGTTATTTTATTAATTTTTTGGTATTTTATTTAAATTTTAAAAGGTTAATAAATGTCTAATTAACAATTAATTGATTAGTTTAATATAATATTGGCAGTGTATTGGCGTTCGTTTACTAATAATTTTATATTTCTTATTAACTATATTACAGATATTACTAAATATAGAACATTTATTACAAATACGTTTATTACTAAGTAATAGTTTTTTTTTCTTCTGTTCTCATCTTCTGTATATATTAAAAAAAAAAAAAAAAAAAAAAAAGCAGACAGAAAACGAGAAATTCGACCCAAAATAAATACCAATAAATACTTTTATTTTGTTATTTTATACAACTTGTACAGTTTATACTATCTGTACTATTTTTATACTACGATTATTATTGCATTATTACTCGTACAAATTTTACATTTTACTTGTATTCGGGTATAATGGTAGAGCAATGAATAGATAATACTTAAAGTACGATAAGCTAACAAAAAATGTTCTTATTTTATTGTTAAAATTGTAGAATTTTTACCTTTTCGAAAATTATGACGCTGCCAACCTCGCTAAGCCACTGACATTAAAGAGGAAAATAAAAAATTGATGAATAATATTGTGGCAAATGCTAGTAATATAGCAGTACTAAATGCTTTCTCCTTCCCATACTAAGGATGCAAAAAGACCGTAGTTAAGAGGAATTTTATGATTAAATATTTACTTATACTACTTTCAAGACTCATATCTTTTTATTTTATTTAATAGTAATTTGTTTAAAAACTTAATTAAAGATAAAAAGTAATAGTTAAGTCTTTTTTAGCCGATTTATGATCAACAGATAGAAACCGAATAGGTAGTTCATGCAATTTCCATAGAAACCAAAAAACCAAATCTTGCTTTCTGCGAAAAGCAGCATTGTGTTTAACACAACCCGACGAAAATGAAAAATATACTGGTATTGTTTCTAACAACTTGAGGGTAAACCACTAAAATTAAAAACCTATTACAGTAATCGCTGTCTAATTGAACATTAAAGTTGTCCACCGAGGGTGTGCAATTAGACAGCGTGTGCATTTAGACAGCGTAATTTCGTTACCTAGACAACAAAATTTATACCGTTAAAATACATAATACATATAGACACGATGACTAATATTTTCTATATTAATACTGCCTTTTAGAAAAATACATATCACAATTACTATTAAATAAAAAATAAATCAGTTCAAAAATATTATATATATTTACTATAGGATATAAAGCTTTAACTCACGATCGAAAACATAAAATCGTATTATATGCCCAATCAAGACCTGACTTAAATCAGTCAGAGCTTGCTAGTTGGGCAAAGCACTCTTTGAAGCTCGAATATGTACCAAATCGAACTACAATTCGTATAATAAATCAAAAAGAAAAATATTTAAATGTAGATGAAAAAAATAAAGACAAAAAAAGAAATAATAAAGTTAAAAATGAAGCACTCGAGTCAGCTTTAGGTGCTTTTGTTGCAAATTGTGAGCAAAGCAATATACCTATAACAGGTCAAATGATTGTTCATAAGGCCAGGTATATTGCTGAACAAGCAAATATAACTAGGATATCCTTTTCTGACGGGTGGCTTGCTAACTTTAAAGCTCGTCATAATTTAAAAAAACATAAATTATATGGCGAAAGTGGTAGTGCTGATATTTCAGCTATTGAGACAGCAATACCAATTATACGTGAAAGACTAAGCAAATATTCCATAGCAGATGAATATAATATGAATGAAACTGGTTTGTTTTACAATAATGCACCAAAATATACTTTTCCTAGTATGCCAATTGAAGGTATGCATGGATTAATTAACGTTACATACTTTTACTAATATTAACCATTTATCATTGGCCATGCAGCTAAGCCAAGAGCATTTAACAAAAAGAGTGCTAAAGAGTTGGGTTTCTGGTATTAGAATAACAAAAATGCTTGGATGACTAGAAAAGTTTTCACAGAATTCTTGGAAAGGTTTTCTAGACATGTTGGTAGAAATTTTATTTTAATATTAGACAACTGTTTAGCTCATATTCCATTGAGACATGTTCAGTTTGTTGAAATATTATATTTACCTCCTAATACCACATCTAAAATTCAATCTTTAGATTGTGGTATTATTGCTAACTTTAAAGCTCAATATAATATTGTACATTATAATAGAGCTGTAGAAGTAATTGAATCTGGCCAGGGTGTTGACGCTTATAAAGTATGTTTAGTTTTAGTTTATTTAAATCTTTTTTTTATATTTTGTTTACAAATACTTATACATATATATGTTTTTTTTTTTATTTATTCTATGTAGCTAGACCAACGTGCAGCTATGAACTTTATTGTTGATTCCTGGAGAAAATTTACCCAGCAAACAATAAAATCTTGTTGGGCTCATTTAGGTCTAATTAATACATTGGAAATATGTTTTGAGAAAGATTTAAAAGTTTACGATGATCTTCAACAAATTATTAATGAATTCTCTGAAAAATGCTGTATAAAAGATTCACTTTCAGCAGAACAATTAGTTTCTCTTGAAATAATCAGTCATAATCAATCTGTTTTTACGAATCGTGATTTAATTAGAATTGCATCTGGGTTTGATAGTTCAGCAGAAAGTGGGATTGATAGTGATGATGAAAATAAAGATGAAAATGAAGAAATAAATATTATTGATCCAAACACTTCTTTTGATTATAGAAAAGAAGTGACAGCTAGATTTATGAAAACCGTTTCATATATTTGCTAAAATTCTAGTACTGAATTTAATAAAAACCACAATGCAATTCATAATTTAATTGATGGAATTGTTAAACGTTCCAGAGAAATTAAAGTAGAACAGGATGCTAATCCAGCAAACCAAAGGAAAATTACTTCTTTTTTTTCAAAAAAATAATATTTATTTTAGTTTGTTCTTTATTTATTTGTTTAATTTTATATAGTTAAATTTAATTAGTATTTTTGTAAAAAAGTTAAATTTTTTTATATTAAAAAAAATATTATATTTTTGTTTTACAATAGCATAGAAATGCTTAATGAAGGTTTAATGAAGTGGTTGCCAAATTACTAAATCCAAAATGTATTACTATGTAGTACGAAAATGGTATAAATACAATGTATTACAATATAGTTAAAATATATTACATAAGAAGTTGCTTTAAACTGGAGTTACCCGGCACTGTATAATTGCACATTTTTAAATTTTGGTGAGCATTGTGCAAGTGTGCAACTTTGTATGGGAAAAGGGTCGGTGCACGGGTCTGGTGTGCAATTAGACAGCGGTTACTGTACCAATCTTTTAACTTTAATACCCATATTTACTTAGGTGCTGGCACTGCATTAAACCCGCTTTTTTTTACTCAGACAATAAAGGGTTTATAGTTAAGTTTTTATAAAGGAAATTGATATTTCCAGCCAGCTTTATTCCATTTAGGTCCCCCATTAAAATATTACATAACCCAAAATTAAAACCACCTACTGCATTTAATAATTATTTATAGAAATGGAAATCAATTAAAAACTAATTCAAAATTAATTAAAATAATTTCTTTGCTTCAATCTTCTCAACAAGATCACATGAAAAAATACTTCGAAATTGCATACCGGGTAATATTTATATTATTTCTCCACTAGTAAAGAACAATTAAGAGGAATATCATCTTTGCCCACTGGACGGATTCAAAATGCCGCCGAAAGAGTTGAACCACCATCAAGAGGAGTTAGGTATATTTCTTGCGGAATTCATAAGCATAATCGTAGTTCTTTTTCTCGTAATAGTAATTAGATAGTGATATTACATAGTATATATACTATATAGTTTATATTTACTTGTATACGTAAAAAATTACAAATTAAGATATTTTACAACTGTAAATCAGATGAGTATAATTAATTTTTTTTTTACAAATAATTACTAAATACAGTAGGCATTTTTTATTTTGAATTATGTAAAAGCATTAAGGGGTGGTACCTAGATGGAATAACGACCATCTGAAAATATCAATTCCCATTTTTTATTCATAACAATATAAATGTAAAAGTTAATATATAGTCATTACTTAAATTTAAAATATAAAGTCACGATATTTCATTAATAATTTAATATATATTATTTTAAATTATTTTTTTGTTTGATAATACAGAAAACGAAAATATCAAATTACTTATTTTTCACGCATTATGAGAGGAAATAGAACATTTTACTGTTTTAGGCACGATAAGAGTTACTACCATCACGTTGCGGTTAATATAAAATTGGAATAATTTTGCATCAAAAAAGCCTGGTATTTTGTTTTGTGACGAATCTGATGCTCCTTTAATCATTTATATTCCAAATGGCCTTTATACTGAAACTATAGCAATAATTAGTCATGATCAAATTATGTTTACTGACGAAAAATTCAAATCATTAATTAATAATGGTTTTGGTGGTGTGTATCTTGATAATGGAGAACGATAAGATGATGGCTAGACTACTTATGTACCATGCATCTACTTTAATGTACAATAAGTTATTAAAGTATAAATCAATGCCTGGTAATGATATTTGTGTATTTCCTGAAGAATGTGCAAATTGTCTAAATAACTACTGCATTGTTAAAGTGCTAATTATCATACGCACACAATCCATTTGAAAATTTGGGAAAGCCGTAAAAAGGAATTTTGTATTTTATAAAATGCATTTTTATGTCTTGCTAGTCATCATTTGGAAATATTTTTAATAATGATCTTGTATATAAATAACTTATACTTTTAAAAATAAGTAAAAATATTATCTATTTTCTTTTTATGTAAAAAAAAAATCTTTAACTATGTTTAAAGTTGTTTTACTCGTTAATACACCAATATTTTAAATTAGTAAATACTGTTACTTGGTTGGAAACTATAGTTTAATACAATTTTTTTTTTATATTTGTAATAATATTAATATATACTTTACTTTAAATTATTCTTCCTTTTTTTTTTTTTT
>JAJMCY010000383.1:0-14835 GCA_030565755.1 Ascobotryozyma cognata
TTAATAATAAAAAATAAAAAATAAAAATAAAAATATAATAAAATAAAATAAAATAAAATAAAATAAAATAAAATAAACTAATAAATTAATAAAAATAAAATAAAATAAAATAATAAAATAAAATAATAAATTAAATTAAATTAAATTAAATTAATAATAATAAAAATAATAATATAAAAATATAAAAATATAAAAATATAAAAATATAAAAAAATAATAAAAAATAAAAAATAAAAAATAAAAAATAAAACACTCATCAATGACTTCATTAAAAATCAACCCTATTTTAATATCTCTAATATTTTCAATAAGAAATAATTAAATTGTTAATTAAATAGCGCAAAAAACTGATTTTTTATTAAAACCAAGCGACGGGCAGAATTGATAAGAAATATACTATTTTTATAATATTTCTTAGCCAATAAAATTAAGTTATTAATAATAATGGTATAATTGACATATTATATAATATTAATATCATTTATATTCCGTGTATTAATTATTATTATAAATTTATATAAACTTATATTACGCAATAGAATGTAAATACATGTAAATATGAATGAAATATGAATGAAATATATTATCTATTTTATCTATTTAAATCTATATTACTAAATTTACACAATAAATATTTTTTAAAATATTAATTTAAAGTACAAATAATTATAATATATAAAACAATTAAAAATAATTAACAATTAATGTCATTTTTTACTCGTTATTAAAAATAACTATCTTGGTTTTAGATATTAACGGTTTTTTTAACCTGTGATTGCTAAATAAAATTTAAAAGTTAATAATTTACCGGTACTATTTAATTTAAATTATTTTTAAAGTGTGTTTCCATAGTGATGATCAAACCAAGAGGTTAATTATTAGTTCTACTTTATTATATAATAAATTTCTTTTATATAGTAATATACTATAGTATGTATTATTAAAAGAATTAAACAGAACTATTAGAAGTATACAAGTATACTATTAATTTCCCGTATCTATAAAAGTTTGAAATAAATTGTGGTCTTTTATTTTTATTTTATTTGTTTTATTTATTTTATTTTATTTTATTTCATTTATTTTATTTTAAATTTTGTATACCAGTATTGTATAAATATTTATATGATTGCAAATGCAAATTTGATTGCAAATGTATTAACATATACTATATATAAACATTAAATAATAATAATAATAATACACATCTACTGCACATTAGAGAAATCATTTTTCATTTTCATTAATTATCTACACTATTTACTCAGCATCTTCAATAACTTGTGTTTGAAGTCCTTTTGCAGAAACAACAGGGACATATTGAACATATGAAAAAAGTTTTTCCTTGGCTCCTACTTCGTCATTTCTCTTTCGTGCAATACGTAAACGTAATCTGAAAGGAACATGTTTGACACCTTGGCCCCAAATAGCTTTATTTAATTGAGGATCGAGACGAACATCAGAAGTGCCCTAGTAAGTTAGAAACAGAACGATTATAGTAGAGTAGATAATATAATAATATAATACAAAATAAATAATAAATAATAATACAAAATAATTAATAAATAATACAAAATAAATATAATACAAAATAAATAATAAATAATAATACAAAATAAATATAATACAAAATAAATAATAAATAATAATACAAAATAAATAATGCTCACCATATGTTTGGCAGCAAAAGCACGAATTTCCTTTACAGCGCGAGGAGCACGACGTTTAAATTGTAATCCATGTAGACGTTTGTGTAAGTTTATAGTGTATTCCCTAGTAATAACATCTGAAATTGCAGATCGTGTCTGTTTCTTTGCTGATGGAGCCATTTCTAATATATTTTCTTTTATTTTTTATAAATATTTTAGAACGATTTATGAATTCCGCCTAATTTTTCAACTATATCAAATTCAATATTCTTGAATATTCAATATTCAATACTACAATAATTATTTCAAGTTGCGTCAATGCGTTAATTTTATTTTTATTTTTAATTATTTAATTATTTAATTATTTTATTTTATTTAAACCAACTATTGAGACTGCTTTTTGTTGGTATAGCAACATGTACGATTATGTATCTATAGCAACCAACAAAATCTCTTTCTCTAACAAATCATTTTTTAAATTAAAATTGAATTAATTAAATTTAATTTTGAAATTTGAAGATTCGAATTTAAAGATTTCTATATTTTTTTATTTTTTTTATTTATTTTGTTATTTTTTTATTTATTTTGTTAATTTTTTATTTATTTTTATTTTTTTATTTTATTTGATTTAATTTTTTATTTAATTTTAATTAATTTTTATTTTTTATTTACTTTTAGTTTAAATTAAGATTAAATTAAATAAATTAAATTAAAAATTATAAATAAAAAATAAAAAATAAAAAATAAAAAATTATTAAATAAATTAAATAAATTAAATTAAATTAAATTAACAATTATAAATAAAAAATAAAAAATAATAAATAAAAAATAAAAAATAAAAAATAAAAAATAAATAATAATAAATAAAAAATAATTCAATATAGGCGTAAATAAACTAATAAAAGGTATACATCATCATAAATAAACCTAGTATAGTAATAACATAGTAACTAACTAATAAAAAAAATTCCAATGACTTTAAAAACTGGAAATTTCATTTCTAAAACATTAAAAATTATTAATAATAACAAATTACTACGGAATAATAATATTAATAATAATAATATTAATAATAATAATAATTTAGTAATAATAAAAAGATTTAAATCTTCATTTAGTAAAAATAATTCATCTTTAAAATATGATTTTACAGAAATTCCATTTGGATCAAGGAAAAGTAGACCGTTTAAAACAAAATTTAATCCAATGCATTCTGCTGGTAGTGAAATAATATTACCTAGAGGTAAAGTATCATTTTGGCCATCTTCTGCTCCAAAATCTCCTTATGATACACCACAATTATTTTTACCAAATTCTGAAATTGCTAAAGAAAATCAAAAAATATGGGAAAATTGTTTAAAAAAAAATAAACATTTTGAATCAAAATCTAATGAATTACCACCTCCTTTATCTATTCCAAAATTTAAAAAATATAATTTATCTCCGGAAGATGCTATTAAAATTATAAATTGGAGAAAGGAAAATCCGAAAACTTCTCACAAAGTTGCTGCTAAATTATTTAATTGTTCACAATTTATTACTTCAAGATTAGCTCCTGCTATTTATGAAAAGGTGAAGAGTGAAAAGATTCAAAAGAAAAAAATAGTTGAAAGTTGGAGTCCGAAAAGAAGGAGAGCTAGGGAGGAACGAAAAAGATTACGGGCTTTTTGGAGTACAAATGAGTAGTTTATAAGCTATAAATATAACATACTTTTATTTATTTATTTATTTATTTATTTATTTATTTATTTATTTATTTATTTATTTATTTATTTATTTATTTATTTTATTCTTTTGTAAATCTATTGGATATGTAAGTTGGTTGTTTTGTTATTTTTTATTTATCTATATTATATACATTTACATACATTTATATCTTTTCTACATCATACATTGTCATACATAGGTCATTATGTTAATTGTATCAAAACTTTATAAACAAACTAATGTTCAAAATAACCCCCCACTTGTGGACATCAAAACTATTTTTTTGTTTTTTGATTTTTTCTTGCCATTCCCATTTTTACTCTTACTTTTATTATCAGTAGAAGAACTGTTGGAATTAGAATTTTGAGAATTATCATTCTTTAAATCCTCAGGTAATTGTTCCCATTGCCATTCGTCATTCCAACCATTTTTTAAATCAGAATAAATCGAATCATGAAATTTATTATTTTCATTTGCTACTTTTTCATGAATTATTACATCATTAGTGCTTATTTTACCCTTTGGATTATTAATCTTTTTACCTAAAACTGGAAAATCATCCATTGAAGAATAATATGGTCGTGAAGAAGAATAATTGTTACTAAGAGAATTAAGAGCAAAATGTTTTCTAGATTGTGCAACTTTAGAAAAGGATACTCCTGCAGTTGGAGGAGATTTTGAAAGTTGATTATTATTATTAGTTTTTTTCCCAGAATTTATACTTGATTTTGATTCACTAACATTTGAATGTGTAGAAGAAGATTCTGGAACTTCTAAAGGCATAAAATCATTAGAATCAAGTTTTAACTTTTGAATATCTATTTGATCATTTGAAAAACAAGATGAATTTTTACCTAAAAGCTCACGTTGTTTCTTTTCTTGCTCTTTTATCCATCTTTCCTTTTCTCTATCTGATCTTCTTTCTCTTTCCTTTCTGTATTTACGACGTGAAAATATATCATTTTCAAATTCTGATAAAACATTTGGACTTAAAATTCCTGTCCAATCACATTCTAGGAAAGTAACATCGGAACTCTCCGGGAAATTACTAAGATATCTCATACGTTTGCGAAGGGTATCGTCAACAACATGACCTACTGAAGATTCTTCGATACGTACGCATATAGTTGATGGAAATGATGAATAATTTATATATTCTGCTCGTAACATTTTTATATCAAGTGAAGATAAAAATATTCTTTCACCATCTTCTGCTTGATAGAAAAAATACAAATCGTCAAGATCAACTAAAGGATGAGAATTTATATGAAGTAAAGATAAATCAGGAGGGAAAGAGTATAAATTTGCAGTAACTTGTTCTATACAATTTCTAACATGATCAATAGCTTTATTTGACCATATAGTATCATCATCATCAATAATGGTAAAATTATCAATATTATTTGAAGAAATATCTTTTTTAGGTTTTAAGGAATTGTCTTTGCTATAGTTTATGGTTGAGGTTTTTTTCATAGTTTCTTTTGTTGAATTATCTAAAGCTGATATAACTGAAGCTTTATAATCTAAATATAAATGAGCATCAAGAGCAGCATTATCTTTTATATCGTCAATTTCCCGCAAATGTTCGGTAATCATGTATTCTTGAGAGCCTTTAATTAAACGGGCATATATCATTACAGAGGGGAGGAAATACCATGGAACTTCATCTTCAAGTCGAATAGCATCCATTCCTTCATCCCGGGGAAGAGATAACCCGGATGATTTTCTTCTCATCATTATTTTAAGTATTATTTCAGAACCTGGTTTTAAAATTACCGCAGAGCCGTGTGTGGGATTTGAGTTTAGTTTTTTATAAGTGCTTTCAGATTCCATGAATTTTACTGGTTTGCTACATTGTAGGGAAAGGGAACCAGTACAGATTGGGCAGAATTTCATTTGTTTTTTGTAGCCATTTGTGTGTGTGTTTGTGTTTGTGTTTGTGTTTGTGTTTGTGTTTGTGTTTGCATTTCCATCTATATCAGAATATTCCAAATATCTTAGTAAACAAGATAAACAAAATATATGACCACAACGCATCATTCTTGGAGCTACTGGTATATCAGAAAGGCATATAGGACAAGCAGAAGTTTGTGAGGAAGAAAAGGCTAAAACTTGAAGAATATTTTCCCATGGTACAGGAGTGTCTGGATCTGAAGCATATACTGAATAATCTATTGCAGGATCAACAATAAATCTATAATTTGCGTTAATGAACCGAGCTTTATCTTCTGGGTGGTAACCTGATCCTATTCCATATGTGGGATTTGAGATTTTTTGTAGAGATTTTTGATTTGAAGAACCAAATTGAGAACCAAATTGAGAACGAGATTTGTGAGAATGTCTATCAAAATATGAATCAAAGTCCATAAGATGGGATATTGATATTTCCCCTTTCCGTGATCTTCCATGTGAATTTGTAAGTAGTTGTAAATCAGGATCAAAGTCTAGATTTGGTTTTTTAGAAAAATTTGAAGTTATAGATTTGTTCGTGTTTTTTCCGTTGGGTTTTCCGTTGGGTTTTTCATAAGATTTTCCATTGGGTTTTTCATAAGATTTTCCATTCGGTTTTTCATAAGATTTTCCATTGGGTTTTTCATAAGATTTTCCATTGGGTTTTTCATAAGATTTTCCATTGGGTTTTTCATAAGACTTTCCATAAGGTTTCCCATTGTGTTTCCCATTGGATTTTGAGTTTTTTTGTAACGAATTTGACTGTGAGTTTTTTGCATTATTTGTGTTTGTGCTTGTGTTTGTGTTTGTGTTTGTGTTTGTATTAGTATTAGTATTAGTATTAGTATTAGTATTAGTATTAGTATTAGTATTAGTATTAGTATTGGTATTAGTATTAGTATTTGAGTTTGAGTTTGTATTTGTATTTGTATTTGTATGGGAATCCGTGTTTAAATTCTGATTCTCCATGGAATCCGAAGTAAATAGAGGAGATAAATTAATTCAAGAATTTAAAATGTTTTTAAAATGTTTTTAAAATATTTCTATTTATTATTTATTATTTATTATTTATTACTATTTTTTTTTTTTATTAACCTTGACTATTTTTGAATCGAAATCACCGGTCAGAAATAAACCGGTTTTTTTAAATTTCTTAAAACTGTGTACTACTTGTAATATTTGTGTTCAGTGTGTTGTTATTCTTTAGTGTGGATGTATTTACAGTGGTGGGCGTATTATAGTGTAAATATTGTATAGTATTATATAGTATTAATTATTATAGTATTATTATATAGTATTAATTATTATAGTATTAATTATATAGTATTAATTATTATAGTATTAATTATTATAGTATTATTATATAGTATTAATTATTATAGTATTATTATATAATATAAATTATTATAGTACAAATTATTTTATAGTATTAATTATTATAGTATAAATTATTGTATAGTAGTATTATTATAGTATTAATTATTATAGTATAGTATAAATTATTATATAGTAGTATTATTATTTAGTATGTATTATATTATGTCAATACTATGCTAATAATATGCTATTATATAAAGTACTATATAATATATACTATAATATTATATTATACTATAATATAATATAATATAATATAATATGGCATAATATTAGCATATAATTATTATATTATACTATACTATATATAGTTTTTTCCTTATTGTTTGTTTATTTTATTTATGTATAGTTATAATAGTTAGTATATATTAAATAGTAAATAGTATTATATTATATATTATATATTATATAGTATTTATTATATAGTGTATATTTTATATTATATAGTATATATTAAATAGTATTTTATAGTATATAGTATTATATAGTATGTAGTATGTAGTATATTAAATAGTATTTATTATATATTATATATATTATAATTTATATTATATGCCAAACAATATACTATTCCACATAATCATTTTAAATATACAATACTAGCATCATGTACTTAACAGTTCGTAAACAATAATAAAAATACATTCAAATTAATATGTATATAACATATAATATATATATAACATATAAATATCAAATAAACATACAAATATTAAATAAACATATATAGCCAACTACCCTTGCGTTTGAGGAGTAGATGTTCCTGTATATGTACCACCACGCGGTTTCCGTTTAGCTGCCTCTGCCTCTTTTTCCGCTTCTATAACCTTTACAAAAGATTCAATAGTTTCCGTATCGAGTTTCTATACGTTAGATTAAAAGATAAATGTAAAAAATAAATGTAAAAAATAAATGTAAAAGATAAATGTAAAAGATAAATGTAAAAAATAAATGTAAGATAAATGTAAAAAATAAATGTAAAAGATAAATGTAAAAAATAAATGTAAAAAATAAATGTAAAAGATAAATGTAAAAAATAAATGTAAAAAATAAATGTAAAAAATAAATGTAAAAAATAAATGTAAAAAATAAATGTAAAAAATAAATGTAAAAAATAAATGTAAAAGATAAATGTAAAAAATAAATGTAAATGTAAAAAATAAATGTAAAAAATAAATGTAAAAAATAAATGTAAATGTAAAAAATAAATGTAAAAAATAAATGTAAAAAATAAATGTAAATAACTAAAACTAACCTCAATAGGCTTATTCGGAGCCATTATTACAATTTCAACATTTTTTGCACCCGTTTGAACAACCTCAAGTAACGATTTTATAGTTAAAAGAAGTGTCTCCTCTCTAGTCATATCCTCTTTATAATTCTTTTCTAAAAATTCACGAATCGTTTTATTACTACGACCAATAGCATTTGCCTTCCAGGCTGAATATATCCCTGATGGCTCTGTTAAATATAATTTTGGCGTCTTATCATTAGGATCAAAACCAACAACAAGATTAGAAATACCAAATGGACGAACTCCACCTCTTTGCGTATATTTTTGTTGAACACCTGCAATATATTTTGTAAGATATTCAACCGATACCGGATCTTCAACATTTAATCTATGAGATTGTGCTTCAACCCTAGCTTTATCAATTAAAACTCTAGCATCCGCATGTAATCCAGCAAATGCTAATGCAACATGTCTATCAATTAATCCAATTTTAGATGGTGTAGTACGTTCATCTTGTAACTTTAAAGTTGACCTCATTTCACATCCTAATACTACAATATCTTTTCCTTTGACTCCAACTGCACAAGTTCCTCTTTTAACAGCTTCAGATGCGTATTCAACCTCTGTTTGTTAGTATGTTTTAAAGCAATTTTTACATGCAATTTATATATGCAAAAAAAAATTTTTTTTTTTTTTTTTTAAAAGCATATTTATTAAAAGCATATTTATTAAAAGCATATTTATTATATGCATCATACAATAACAATTATTTCTCTATCACAATTACATACGAAAAACGTGTCCATCTGGTCTTTATTATAGGGAAAAAAGCAAATGTTAGCTAAAACGACTAGAAAGTATATGAAAAAAATATGAAAAAATCATAAAAAACGTCAAAAAATATGAAAAAAATATGAAAAAAATATGAAAAAAATATAAAAAAAAAACTCACGAAAATACAGAAAGAGCTCTATCGTATCCACTCATCGTTACTTAACAATTCCCCTTTTTTCTATATTATTTAGTGTATATTTCTTTATAAATGTTGCTTTTTTATTCTTTCTATTTGGTGGCGGTTGATTAGTTTTCTATAACTACTCATATAAAATATCGTCGCCATGGCGACGATATTTTATATTTTAAAATTTAAAAATTTGTTTTTCCACCAAATACAAAGCAACGGTTGTTGTGTCAACCGTAACTACAATTAGGGTTTGTTGTACTATGGCAACCGGTGCAACTTTCAAGTTACAGGACTTAAAGGACATTCGCGAAAAAAACATGGCACACAATTTAAAGAAATTACAGGAAATTCATACTAACTAAATTTTTATTTTAGGTTATAAATTACACATAAATTATACACAAATCACGCACAAATAAATAAGTATAATCAAAATGAATCGGCTGACGTTTTTGAACAAAAATATACAAATTGACACTTTAAAATTTGTGCAAAAAAGAGGTCTTTACAGTTCACACGGCTTGCAAAGGAATTTTTTTAATAAGGTGACAAATAGTTCAAAAGTGGTTGTTTTTGAGGACAGATTTGTTAGAAACTTTTCAGAAAAAAATGTGCTTTTAGGGGACAAAAATAAGAAATTTACAGCTCAAATGTATCCAAATTTAAAAAGAGATGACAGATATAATGTTTTAAATGATAAGGATATCGAATATTTTAAATCTATTTTACCTGCCAAGTTTGTTGTTCAAGATTCTACAGATTTAGAACATTACAATGAGGATTTTACTCATAAATATATTGGTCAATCTAGGTTAGTGCTTAAACCACAGTCCACGGAACAAGTTAGTAAAATCTTAAAATATTGTTATGAAAGGTCCCTTGCTGTTGTCCCTCAAGGTGGAGATACTGGTCTTGTTGGTGGGTCAGTACCTGTATTTGATGAAATTGTTTTATCATTATCAGGTTTAAATAAAATTCATTCTTTAGATGAACTTTCTGGAATTCTTATTGCCGATTCTGGTTGTATTCTTGAAGTTGTAGATAATTATCTTGCAGAAAAAAATTTTATTTTCCCACTCGATCTTGGTGCTAAAGGTTCATGTTTTATCGGTGGTAATGTTTCTACAAATGCTGGTGGGATTCGTTTACTTCGTTATGGTTCACTTCATGGCTCTGTTTTAGGTGTAGAAGCTGTAAAAGCTGACGGTACAATTATAAATGCACTTTCAACAATGAGAAAGGATAACACTGGTTATGATTTAAAACAACTTTTTATTGGCTCAGAAGGTACTTTAGGTGTAGTAACAAAAGTTTCAATTCTTTGTCCACCTAGACCTAAAGCTGTTAATGCTGCTTTCTTTGCTTTAGATTCATATGAAAAAGTTTTGCAAACTTTTAAACATGCTCGTTCAGATTTAGGAGAAATCCTTTCTGCTTATGAATTTATGGATTCAAAATCTTATAATTTAGTATCAAAATATATAGATTCACGTAAACCTTTAGAATCTGATAATCATCCTTTTTATGTATTACTTGAAACTTCTGGTTCAAATAAAGAGCATGATGATGCTAAACTTGAAAAATTCCTTGAAGATGTCATGGAAAAGGAAATAATTTCTGATGGTGTCGTTTCTCAAGATGAAACCCAATTGAAAAACTTATGGGCATGGCGTGAATCAATTTCAGAAATGGTTAGCTATCAAGGTGGTGTATATAAGTATGATCTTTCAATTCCTCTCGCTCAATTGTATGATATTGTAAATGATGTTCAAGCTCATTTAGAATCTTTAGGCCTCGTTTCAACTACTGATAAAAATCTTCCCGTTATTGAAGCTTTAGGTTATGGACATGTAGGTGATGGTAATATTCATTTAAATATTCCTGTTAGGTTTTATGATAAAAAAGTCGAAAATGCTTTAGAACCTTTTGTATTTGAATGGATACAAAAACATAATGGTTCCGTGTCTGCAGAACATGGTGTTGGATTTGCTAAAAAGCCTTTCATAAGTTATTCAAAGGATGAAACTTCAATACATTTAATGAAACAACTTAAGGAACTTTTAGATCCTAAACATATTTTAAATCCATATAAGGTTTTGTAATTTTTCTCATTTTTTTTTTTTTTATTTTATTTAGATAGACAGTTACAGATATTTATTGGGATAGAAATAAAACAAAACAAAAAACAAGAATTCTGAAAATTTAATATAGACTATAAATAATATTTCTTTATTGTAAATTGTTATTATAATACATGTTCATTTTTAAAAATTAAATTATATACATAACTTTTGATTAAAAAGCAAATCTGAATTTATATATTTTCATTAAACGTTTGATCATTAAATTTCTATTAAGCATCATTATCAGAAAATCCATTAAATTCTTCATCAATTACCATATTATTATCAGTTTCAGTAGCATCTGTGTCTGCACTCTTTATTCTCAAATTTTCTAAAGAGCGACTAGCAAAAAGATATTGCATAGCATAATTATTATCTTCTGCAACTTTTATTATGTCATTTTGAATTCTATTCAAAGCTCGCTGTATATTTCGTAATGGAGCTGATAATTTTTGATAATATAATTTGATATACCCGCCATGGCAAGATAATATATTGCTAACCCAGATTAAATAAAATTCAATGTGAGGATGTTGATCTATAAATTGAGCTAAAAGTTCAATGAATTTTTCTAAATAAATTTCAGGCAACCTCCTTGCAACTACTGAAATTAATTTTGTTGGTATCGATTCTATAACTTGTTGAATTAAGTAAATTTCGTTTAATCTAAAAGACATAATAAGCGCCTTTAAGTAATCTGGATCTTCTTTACCATCATATCCAGTTAATACATCTCTTGTACTAGAAGGAGTAATATCAATATCTAAATCAAATGGGTCGAATATCATGTAATCATCAACAGAATAAACCACAATACCTTCTGTTACAGATGCGGCGAATAACCTATTTGTTGGTGAAAACCTAACAGAAGAAGTACGGATCTCAGGGTGGGTTCTCCTTACAGATAAATCACCTCTTGCAGCTCCAGGTAACGTATTATCAAGTCTATCTTGCAGATTTTCTGCTTCTCCACTAGTATCTAATTCACTAATTGGTCCTGCTTCCGTTAAATTTTTTGAATTTAAAAACTTTTGAGTTCCTGCAATATCAATATTCATTGAAATAGTAAACTTTTTTAATAAAACTTGAGAGTCAATATCATACAAACAAATAAAATTTGAGATACCAGCAGCTAAAATACAACTTCCATCTGCAGAATAATTAATTGTAGTGAAATATTTTGATCGTGTTGAATTAGCAGCCGTAAATCTATCGTTAAATAATCTTCCACCAGAAAGATCTCTCCTTCCATCAATAAGTGCCACTTGATCACCATTTTCAATACTCCAAAATGAGATTTGGCCATCTAATGATGCCGCAGCAGCTTGTTTACCATCAGGTCTAACATCAAGCGCTAACACATCTGAAGCTACATCAAAATCTTCTGAAGCTTGTGATCTACCAAAAACATTCCAAACACGTACAGTGCCATCCCAACTTGATGAAACTAAAAGGCCATCAGCTGTGAAAACTAAACCTGACAATGGAGCAGTGTGTCCTTTTAATTTATCTAAATATTGACCAGTTTGAATAGACCATAAATGTATATCAAAATCAGTAGATGAACCAGCACAAACGATTTCCCCAGAAGAATCTACAGCTAAAGAAGAGAATTGGACTCTTTCTGGCGCAGTAAAAGTTCTAAAATTTCTATAGCGAGTTAAATCCCACGCTCTTACGGAACCATCTAGTGATGCAGAAAATAAAACATTTCCTCTTTGACTAAATTGTAAAGCCATTACACCTGACATATGTTCTGTGAAAGTAACTAATGAAAAACTAGAATTTGTATCCCAAACTTTTATTTTACCATCATCAGCAGCAGATACTATTTTTGAACCATCCGGAGAAAATACTACAGCATTTGTTGAATCAAAATGTCCTTGTTGCTTTAATATATATGATTCTGATTGCCATTCCCAAACCAGTAATTGGCCTAGCTTAGACGCACCAAATGCTAACCATTCACCTGATTTATTGATAGTTACAAAATCAATATTATTTTGAGATATTGATAAGGAATGTATTATTACAAAGGAAGGTAATTCATATAAAGCAAAAACACCATTTGAAAAGCCAGTTACTAACAAATTTTTTTCTTGATGGAAAGCGATTGCAGTAATTTTAGAATTACTTTGGTTAAAGTAGTGTTTTTGAGTGATGTACCATTTTTTGTCATTATTTTTGTTATTTTTGTTATTATTATTTAAATCTTCTTCTTGTGAATCATCTGAATAATTCCATTGAAAAAGTGAACCATCTTTACTTATAGTGTAAATAGATTCCTGATCATTTGAAAAAAAAGCACCAACTAAAGCTTCTTTATGACCAGATAGAACGCAAGAAATTGAAGAATCACTTGAAAATAAAGTAAAAAGTCTTACAGTTAAATCCTTTGAAGCAGTTAAAAAAAATCTTGAATCATAAGACCATGAAATTGAAACAACATCATCATAATGACCAGTATAAGTACGATATTTTACAAAAGGAGCAAATTGATAACCAAATCTTGGATTTGGTGTATTCCAAACTTCAACATGTCTTCCTATGGCAATACCAAAATAGTTTCCATTAGGAGAAAATTTTATATCCTGTATAGAAGACTTAAATTTAAAATGATAAAGTACAGTTCTTCTAATAAAATTAACTAAAATTGCACGACCATCAATATCTACTGAAATCATTAAAGTACCATTTTTATTTAATTCTATATGCTGAATATTTTTTCTATGTTCATAATCAAATGTAAATGATTTATTACTAACTAAATCAAAATATGTAACTCTGTTACCAACAGGACTTAAAATTCCTTTTCCATCTGGAGTAAAAACTAAATTTCCTTCACGATAAACTGTTCCTAAAAGGTTTGAAAACTTAGGGGAAAAAAAAAAAAAATTTTAAAAAAAATTAGAAAAAATAAAAAACATTAGTAAAAAAATAAAAAAAAAATATCAGCTAATAAAGAAAAAAAAGTAGAATAAAATGATATTATTTTTATATTAAAGCCGATTTTTTTTTATTTAAAAAACTTTACCTTGAAGTCACTTTTCATTGTGAAAATACTTATCTATTTTTATCTTTTTTGTTTTTATTTTTATAATTTTTAAACTTTTTTTAGTTTTTCTTTAAAATTTTATTGTTGCCATGGTGCTTTTAAAAGTTAAAAATTAATTAAATTACATTAGGATATAATTAAGAAATGAATATTTATTCTATATTTTCAAAGTAATGTAAAATTACACTACAGTATTATTATTTACAATAATAAAAACAGTTTATCATGCATTTTAAGCATTTACGTTCAATTATTTTAATATAATATAATAAACCAGTATTTTTATTTTATTTGGCAGTATAAAGCACACTTGTGAGCATTGGCAAAAGTTAGCTTTATCTACAAACTATTTAGTATAAAATAAGATGGTTGTCATAGTGATAGTGCAAAAGTGAAGTTAAAAATAAATTAACACATTTATTGGCGACTGCTGAAAATCGAATTTGGTTGGAAAAACGACTTAAATAATTGCTGTTTTTTAGTAAATTTATTGTAGTTTATATTATAATTGTTATTATTATATGCTTTTATTTTAAATTTACTTTAATTTAATACTTGTTTCAATTTAAAATTTAAATTAATTTTATTTATTTATTTATTTATTTATTTATTTATTTATTTATTTATTTATTTATTTATTTATTTATTTATTTATTTATTTATTTATTTATTTATTTATTTATTTATTTATTTATTTATTTATTTATTTATTTATTTATTTATTTATTTATTTATTTATTTATTTATTTATTTATTTATTTATTTATTTATTTATTTAT
>JAJMCY010000384.1:0-14816 GCA_030565755.1 Ascobotryozyma cognata
AAAAACAAAAGTACAATTCCAACAGTATAAGCACTTTTTATTATTTATTATTATTATTTTTTTTTTTTTTTTTCTTTTTTCAATGTAATAAATACCATAGGCATTATATACCTCATTCAAATAAATATGACGTAAAAGTATAAGAATTATGATTAAAAAAAAAATAAGCAACATAATTAATAATAAAGATAGCAAAATATATATACAGGTATTTTAAAATTACTTAGAATGATCCTGAGTAAAAGCTTTTTGTTTATAAGAGGAAGATTTATTAATCTTTTTTTGTCCAGAGTTATTTCTAGAATCTTTTTTGTAGTTTGATGAATGACCATTATTTCCTGAGCCACCATTAACACCCAAGTTTGAATTATTTGAGTTGTCTTTATCTTTATTTTTTGCTCCTCCCCGTTTTCTGTGTTCAACAATAACAGTTTGATCACCAACTTTTACAAGGTTGGCTTTGATAGCTGCAGAAAGACCTGATGCTTCTGCAAAATCTACAAAAGCACAATTTTTTTGTCGAGAAACTTCAAAATGATTCATAGGACCGAATTTTTCGAGAGCTTGGTGTAGCAATTGCTCATCAACATAATCAAAAACGTGTTTAACATATGCTGAGTGATATTCAGAATAATCTGGCTTATTACCACTTCTCTGTTTGTTTGAGCGAGAAGCCTGTTGTGTTTGTTGAGATTGTGCTGGCGATGTTTGGGACTGTGCTTGAGAGGATTTTTGTCGTGAATTTGAGGCTGTAGATGGGGTGGAAGCGTTATTATTATGAGTAGATGAGCTATTTCCTACATTAGAATGAGAATGGGTACGAGAATGATTTAAGCTAACTCCAGTGGCAGTTGTGGAATGCTGAGGCAACGAATGAGTAGATTGAGACAAATTAGTACGTTTGGCAGCCAAAGCTGCCCAGGAAACTGGGCCAGAAGGTTGCGATTGTTGTTGCTTGGCAGAAGTGGAAGTAGGTGATGAAATAGAAGAAGATGATGAATTAGAAGTGGTAGTCGGGGTTTCTTCCAAAGATTTCTCAACTGACTTCTTTGGCTTTGTAGGGGTATCTTTTGAATTTTTAACCGGCAAAGCTGCTGATTCTTTTGAAGTATTGGATGAACTAGTTGGAGTAGACGTATAACTGGAAGTCGCAGAAGTACTTGATTTAGAATTATCAGAGTTAACCATTTTAGGAGGAATTTTATCCATTTCAGATGATGAAACACTACTTTGAGAAATAGGTTGTTGGAAATCGTGCTTATTCTCTTCCGATTTAGGCTGAGTAATACTATGCGCAGAAAATTTATTAATTAAAGATTCATCTGCGGTATTTATTTGTATATTTTGTTGTTGCTGATAAATTTGCTGCTGTTGGGAAGATGAGAAGGAGTATTCTGTAGGCGCATTAATAGGAGCATGTGCAGATTGAGCAAAGCCATTTGAATACTGGTGAATATTATTGTGGTCATTATTTTGAATTGGAAGATTATCAATTTGATTTTGATTATAACTATGTACGGGGGTAGAAGGTTGAATAGGTACCGAATGAGAGTTAGTAAAATCTGCAGAGTTGTTATTTTCAACTTCTGAATCAATTGATTGTACATTATTTTGAGTGTATCTAGTATGTGATGAAATCTTTTTCTCGTGAGATACAGGAGCATAATTGTTTAAAGAGTGGTGTTGTTGTGGTAATAGTGGAAGAGGAGGCTGAGAAGAAATAGGTTGGTTACTAGCATTTGAAGAAGAAGATGGTGGAGGAGAAGAAGAATCAACTACAGTGGGAGAGTTTGACGCAATATTAGGATTATTAGCAATTGAAGGAGAGTAATTACTATCAGAATAATCAAGTTCTACATCTTCTTTAAGATAGCGAAAAATATCATTTAATACAAAATAACCAGTTTGTTGTTGAGCGAGGAAAAAAGTTTGAAAAAACTTTCTTGAAGGTCCACCACGGTTTGACATTTCTCCTATAACTTGAATAACTATTCCACCATTAGCAGAAGCTTGAACGTCTATGTTGGAGACAAGTACTTTACAATTATCATAGTCGAGTTCTTCGATTTTGTGATGGATTTCCTAAAGAAAAATAGTTAACAATACACGAAATAGAAAATACATTTAAGAAAAGTAGAAAATAAATTTTTATTTTTTATATTTTATTTTTTATATTTAATTTTTTTACTTACAATTTGTCCAACACAAGGGGTAACAGTTTCGCCTTCAATTCCATGACAAAAAGTAGAAGATTTTGTATAAAAACACTAAAATGTGTGCAAAATAAAAAGGAAAAAGGAAAAAACCTGTTAGTAGAAAACTTCATATACTATAATTGATGCATATAATTTATGAATATATAGACATATCAAAACATAAAAAGTAAAGTTGAAAAACATACATGAAGTCTATTGGGTTCTTTGTTCAAAAAAGTATAATACTGTTGAACAAAGTACCAACCAACTGCAACTTTATTTGGAACAGCGTTTGCTGCAGCGGCAGCGGCAGCAGCAGAATTTTGTTGTTGTTGTTGTAGTTGTTGTTGCTGCTGTTGTAAAGGTTGCTGTTGTTGTTGTTGTTGTTGTTGTAGAGGCGGTGGCTGTTGTTGCTGCTGCTGCTGCTGCTGATGCTGATGCTGTTGGTGTTGTGATTGCTGATGGTGATGATGATGGTGAGCATGGCCAGCCGATGTTTGAACTGGAGCAGAGATAACCATATTTTACTTATTTTAAATTTATTCTAAAGAATGAAAATAAATAATTAAATTAAATAAGCTAATGTTATTATAATATATTTTTATAGTTGAAAATATTTTTTCAAACGATTCTTTTTTTTTTTTTATTTTTATTTTTATTTTAATTTATTTTATTTATTTAATTTTATTTATTTATTTTAATTTATTTTATTTAATTTATTTTTATATATTTTATTTTAATTTATTTTATTTATTTAATTTTATTTATTTATTTTAATTTATTTTATTTAATTTATTTTTATATATTTTATTTTTATTTATTTATTTTTATTTATTTTTATTTATTTTAATTTATTTATTTATTTTATTTTAATTTAATTTAATTTAATTTATTATTTATTTATTTATTTTATTATTTATTATATTTTTTTTTTTATTATTTATTTTATTATTTATTTTACTTATTTTAATAAGTATATTCATGGAAAAAAACTAAGATTATTTTTCCTTTAATTAATTATTTTTTTTTCCCTCTTCACCATAAAGGAAAAAGAAAAAAATAACCAACGCTTTATTGTTTTTATTGAATTGCTATGGTAATTTTATTAGTAATGGAAAAACGCTCTTCTTTTCGTTGCTATAAAACTAGATTTTTTTTTTTTTTTTTTTTTTTTTTTTTTTTTTTTTTTTTCTATACATACAAAAAAGTAAAACTATAAAAATAAGAAAAAAATAATAGTTTGGTTACTATAACAACGGGTTATTCATAGTAATTAAAGGAATTCTATTCTATGTATTTAATTAACAATCAAATAGATAATGAATGATTAAATAAATATTTTTGTAAGCATATTAACTGAGGGAACAACGAATAATTAGAAAAATATTGAAGCGGAAAAGCATTAAAAGCATTAAAATCATTAAAATCATTAAAAGCATATAATTTTAAATGTTTGGAAATACACAGCCAAACAATTCGTTTGGCTCTTTTTCTTTTGGTGGGAATAACAATAATACTACTAACAATTCCAATAATAATAGTAATAATCTTTTTAATACTCCTAGTAATCAAAACACTAGTCTGTTTGCGAATAACCAACAAAATCAACAATCATCTTTTTCTAATTCAAATAATGGTTCTTCAAATTTATTTGGGCAACAGTCAAATCAATTACAACCACAGACAACTAGTTTTTTAACTCCTTCTATTCCTAATACGAATAATTTTTCGGGTGGAAACACCTTACAGCAGCAACAGCAACAGCAGCAACAACAGCAGCAACAACAGCAACCAGGTAGCAACTTATTTAATACTCAACCCACATTTTCATGGTCACGACCAAATGATCAAAAACCTGCATTTAATGGAACATCTTTATTAGGTACTTCAATAACAGGTAACCCAAGTAGTATACTTGGCCAATCTCATCAGAATAACTTTTCAAATCAATCAAATTCAAATAAATTACCTGCTCAACCAGCTACAACTTCTGGTCCATCAGTAATAAATCAATTAACTAAATTAAAATCTTCATGGGATCCTTCTTCATTGGATTGTGTTTTTAGATTTTTTTTTTATAATCATGTTCCAACTGAACAAGCAGTATTATATAAAAAACCTGATAATATCACCGAATTGGAGTGGGAAACTGCAATTGCAAATAAGCCCGATACATCTTCTGTACCAGTTCTTTCGATAGGTTTTAATGATTTACAAAAAAGAGCTTCTTTCCAAGAACAACAAATTGCAATATATAGAACAAGAATGCATGAAATTAATGACAAATTGAATGCTTTACAAACACGTTATGATTTATATACTTCAATTAGAACTTCAGAAATTCGCGCGAGGAATGAACAATTAACACATAGAACTTTAAGACTTGCTGTTAAAGTACAAGTTTTAAAATCAAGAGGATTTGCTCTTAGGCCTGATGAAGAGATTATTAAACGTCGGTTTGAAAATCTTGTAACTGAAATTGAGGATCCTGCTGTATTTGGTAGGATAAATGAAGTGTGGGCAAGAATGTCTGTTATTCGAGAACGTACTCGAATGTTAGAAGCAAAAAATTCTGCTGAGGATAATGTTTCTAGTAATGCAATTGGTTCAGGTGGGATTGCTGAAAAATTATCTGGTGCAAATGCAAATTCCGCTTTTAATGAATATGATTGGACAAGGGAAACTGATCAAATGGAAAAGGTCAAATCTGTTTTACGAGATCAGCAAACTGGGGTATCAAGATTAATAAGTGTATTGAATGAAGATTTAAACAAAGTGGATTCTGCTATTGCAAAATTAGATGACAAATTGCATAAAAGCAATGATGACAGATTTCGTTAGTTTACGGGTTAATTTTTTTAATTAGTTTAAAATTTTTTATGATTATTTACGATTTGAATACATACGAAAATGAAAAGTTCAATAAACGAAGCATTTTATAATAAAACGAAAAATATGAAGTTACTTAATTTTTATGTATATATATAGTTAAAAAAAAATCTAATTAGTACAAAAAAATTATGCCAAATTTGTTTTATTTAAGAATTACGTATTGTAATTGAAATACAATATCATACCCATATATACATTGTTATATAATAAATAAATTGAGAAAAACAATTTTAAAATTGACCTTTAATAATGTCAATTGCAAGAGGAGCTAATAAAAGTTAAAATTGAAATTTAAATATAAAATATATTATTATAAAATAAAATAAAAACAATCTTATTCAATGATAAAGACTTACCGATCCATAAAGCAACCGCAGTGTAAACAGCAGTTATCATTGTGCGTTTACTAGCTTCTTCAGCAGCTTTAACCATTTCTGGAGGAATAGCAGCACCACCACCAAACATTTTTTCTATCAAAGTAAATTAATAAATAAAATATAATATAAAATAAAATAATTTTATTATAGTTTTTAATAAAGTTATTAATTTCTATTAATTATTTCAAATTCATCTTTTATTATTATTTATTACAAAAGATATGTATTTCATGTTAATAGAAAATTTGAGTTTCTATGACAACACGCTGATAATTAGTATAATTTTCTTTTGGTTTAAAATTATTCAAATTTGCATGATAATCTTATTAAAGATATATAAAAAAAAAAAAAAAAAAAAAAAAAAAAAAAAAAAAAAAAAAAAAAAAAGGGACTAGTTTCGTTGTTATGCAAAAAGCAAAAGTATTTGAGATTATATTTACTTTATATACTTTACACAGTTTAGATAGCATTGTTATAAATTATTTATAAATTATTAAAAGATTATTTTCCTATTATATTCCTTTTTTTATATTATGATAAATTTGTTTAATTAATTACTACATATTTATATTTTTTTTTTTGTCTTTTTTATGTCTTTTTTATATTTATGAGTTTACTAGTTTACAAGTCATTTTAATATATACAAACTAAATCATTGTGTATTATTGTGTAAGCACTTTCTAATGTTATTCAGATCAATGAAATCAATTTGGGTTTGGCATACTTTCTTGAAAACAAGTATTAACCAAATATTAAAAATATTTGAATAATTCTGATGATACATTATTTATAATAATGCTGACTAGTTTGGAATTCAAAAGATTATTCTTAAATAAATATTACATTTAATATATAAGTTAAACCCACAACATCCCATACCACTTAATATTGTATTAAAAAAAAAACTAGCTTTTAATTGCGTATTCATATGATAATAAAATTTCAATATATACTTTATATAAATCCAATAATATTTGCCAGTTAAAAAAAATAATGAGCTTTTCCTTGTAAATTAATAATATTGACTAAGGAATAAAAAAATATAATTAAAGTAAAATTAATAAAATCAGTAAGTTAAACTTAATTTAATTAAGTTAATTATTTTTTGAGTCGGGTAACTATTAAGTGTATTTAAATAAAGATTAGGGTTTGTTTTCACATAGTAACCATTCTATTAATTAAATAAAGTGTTTTCCTACTGAACAGCAGCTCAAAAGTGTTTTGCTTTTATTTTATTTTTTTGTATATATACATATAATATAATATAATATAATATAATATAATATAAAATTATAGTAACAAGCATTAAAATTTACATATACAAGTTACTATTAATATATAGTTGTAGATAATAATAAATATAATATATATTTATATCAAATTTTTTATTAGATTATTAGAATTTATATTCTTGATTTATTCTTTTGAAAAATGTCAGAATATAAAGAAGAGCAGTATTCAAATTTAAACTTTGAAAATGATGAAGAGAATAATGAAAATTATAATTTCGATAATGATAAAGATATTTATCATCATCAAAAAGAAAATAAATTAGAATCTAATTATAATAATAGTTATAGAAATTCTGATGATGATGATGATGAAGATGAATTGTCAGATTTAGATGAAGAACAATTCAAAGATATGAATATTTCTAGTATAGGCAAAGTTGCTGGGGAATTTCATACGGAGGAAGTATTTACACTTTCTAGGCACAAAAAAGCTGATTCTGCAGATATACCAGATATACCGGATGTACCAGATGTGCCAGATGTACCAAAATATATTAAAAAAAAAAGAAAACGTATTGAACCTAGAGTTGAAAGGATTGACAGAAACGATCAAGAATTTGATGAGCAAGTTGATAATGAAATGAAACCGCTGGATCCTGAAATAATTAGACGAAAAGAGCTTGAAGCAAGACTTGATAATGCAGTTAAAAGAACTTCTAATCATCGTAAACGTAAAATGGATGAAGTTGATCTTGAAGCTTTACAGGATGAAAAAATGAGTCAGTTAAGAAATAAAATGAAAGAAGCTGCTTTTGCTGATCGAGAAGCTATTAGTTCAAAAATTCCAGCTACAAATAAAATTCACTTACTTCCAGAAGTACAAGAAGTGTTTCAAAAGCAAGGCTTATATGATTCTATATTAGATAACAATCTTCTTGAAGTTATGAGATTATGGATTGAGCCGCTTCCTGATGGATCTCTTCCAGGTTATTCTATTCAAAAGGAAATATTTGAAGCTTTAGGTCGTCTGCCTATTAAAACCATACATTTGAGGGAATCAGGTATTGGTAGAATTGTAGTTTTTTATAATATGACTGACAAATCTTCTAAAAAAATTAAAAAGCTTGCCGATGATTTGATTGGTAGTTGGTCACGATCAATCACGGGTAAATCAGATAACTATCATGATAAGAAAGTTGCTACAGCAGAATACGATGAGCATGCTGCACGACATGAACAATCTATAAAGCTTAAAAATGATAGAGTTTCGAATACGGGTAATAAAGTGGAAAATGGAAGGTCAAGGTATCGGGCAGCTATTCCTTTTGTGAGTACTTCTACTTATGAAGTTGCTCCTAAATCAAGAGGAACATTTAGGGTAAATAATACTCAAAATAATAGTTATGTAAATGATGATCAATTTAAAAGAATGCGTCAAAAAATGCTTGGGTTTCGTGCTAAAACTAAGAAATCTGGAGTTTCTATAGAAGGAAAAGGATTGAATTAGATAAATATAAAATAATATTATTTATGAGATATCTTTTTATTTTACATTGTACTAAAAGATATTAATATATGTATGTATATGTATATACGTGTATATTTTATTTCAATTTCACTTATACATTATTTGGAACAAGTTTTATCTAAAGCCATATGAAAAGAAATATATTCAAGTCTTTTAATACTTTTATAATTATTCAAAACCTTAAATTTTTTTTTAAAAGCAAATTACTCTGTTTAACTATTTTAATTATTTTACATGACTTTTACGAACTCATCTAGTGATTTTTTAGAATTTTATTTTAATTTTTTACTTAAATAAATTTTTAAAATACAAACTATAAACAATTTTTAATAATACATTTTATATAAACTTATTAAAATATTAAGCAGCAGTTAAATAAACTCACACATATATTATCTATTCAAAAATATTGTATGATTTAAATAAATATTAAATACAAAGATTAGGGTAAATTATAATCATTTAAATAATTTAACATTAGATAGGTATGTATTAATAAATAGTGAAATTATCTTTATTTATTATAAATTATTTCAAAAGATATTTAATATTTTTAAAATTAATTAATATAAAATTCAAACTTTAATATGTAGAAATAAAGGTTATCTAATTTTAATAATAATACAATAAATTATATTAAAAAACATACAAATATAGTCAATAATAATAATAATAATAATAATAATTAAGAGAATAACAAGTCGTAATTAAAAAACACACAGTAGTATAAACATAAACATAATAAAAAGTATATTTAAGGAAATATGTTTACTGTATTTATATAAAATTTTATTTTTGCTATATTTAACAGGATAAAAAGTATTTCATAAAAGTTGTTTATCTATAGTTTTATTTTTATTTTTATTTTTATTTTCATTGCATTTAATTAAGTTGATTGTATGTATGTATTTATTTATTTATTTATTTATTTATTTATTTATTTATTTATTTATGTATGTATGTATGTATGTATGTGTTTGCATTCTTTAATTCATTCATTCATTCATTTTATGATATGAGTATTACATAAAATAACATAGGCATTAGATTTATACTATGGCAGAATTAAAATTACATACCATTTAATTACGCATTTTTAATATATTCGCTTAAATTAATCCATTTATTTAATTAATATTATACCTTTTAATAAACAATAGATCTACGCAAATTAAGGATTACAAAGGAAATAATAAAGGGTGGGCGCAATAAATTGGATTCTTTTTTTTTTTTTTTTTTTTTTTTTTTTTAATTAATTAATTATTAATCAAAATTTTAGTATTGTTTTTAATAAAACAATATAAACAACGGATTTAATAGCGATAATAATAATTATATGCTTCTTATGTATGTATATTCATGAATGATTGAATTTATTGGAATTTACTGGAATTTACTGGATTTTACTGGATTTTACTGGAATTTACTGGATTTTAACGGCCTAGATTGTGCCATACTTAAGATTAAAATCCCTCTGTATTAACAAAATCAAGGATTGATTAACTTGTTATTTATGATATTATATAATATTTTTAATTAATTTTATATAAAATTAATATAGTTTTTATTTAATTTATTACTTATTTATCATTTATTTATAATACAATAAACGATTTAAAGGCATAAACTACAATTTTACTGTATTATAAATAAAATTTCGATGCGATTTTTTGCTCATTTTACTCATTTTATATATTAATTTAACTTAATTATGTTTACTAGGGTTTTTATTTAACTTATATTCAAAATATAATATCGGATAATTCTAAGATACGCATATTATTATTATTATCATTATTAATAATAATACTAATATTGTTTATATGTACTTATTTATTTAATTATTTACTAAATTATTTGCTTTATATATTATCATACATTTTTTGATAGTTTAATATTGTCACCCTGCAAACGTTATTATTCATTAGTTTTCTATTTTTCGCAATAATAAATACCAAAATTCTTTAATTAACACAAAGGAGAAATATTAAACGAATATTATTATTACTGCTAATTTTAATAATAATAATAATAATAAAATAATAAAAACAATGCTAATATTAATATGGATAACGACAGTAACTATAATGATAGTAACATAAATAATTCCAATCAGCCCATATTAAATAAAAGGGCCCTCCCTCGCCTCCTTGCTGGCTAAGTTCATTCTCTCCTCTTTAAATTGGATATGGAATTTTAAAACAAAGAAAGAATAAATGTTTATTAATAAACACAAATTATGAGTTTTTACATTCACAAATTTTAGCTAAATTTTTACTTTATAAAGAGCTTCTATCGTCTTTTTAATATTTTATTTTATTTTTAAAACATTTCTTATGATTTCTTGGATTTTTCAAGCAATTGATCAAAATTTTTATTATAAATTAGACTGTTTATCCTTTAATAAGATTTATTATTGGCTATCAAATTTATACTGATCATTATATTATTCTTTTTGCTATTATAATCTAACAAGTTTTCTCCTTTAATTTTCAACTTTTTTTTTTTTTTTTTTTTTTTGAATTTATACACATATTCTATATTTTCCTCCGATTTATATTATAAATAAGTTATCTACTTAACTTAATTATTTTTCCCATACTTTTTTTACAATTAAACGATGTTGTCTACTGCTTTTCACCCAGAATCAACACATCCTGATTCAGAAGAAACTGCTTATAAACCGATTCGTACTCCTCCGGTCTACGAAAAATTTTGGATCAATCCTTCTTATTTTGCACCATGCGAAACTACAGTCAGCCCCATTTATGAATCTTATTATAATGATCCAAGGGCTTATATTGTCCCCGGCTCTGAAAAAGATGGCCACTCTCCAATATATAGACATAAATTTTCTAAAAACTATTTAACAACAACTTCACATCCGGACATTACTAGTGCTTATGATATTTTTAAATATAGTTCTAGAATTCATTCTGAAAAAGATTGTTTGGGTTACAGAGAATTTATCGAAGACTCTATATCTTGGTCACCATATAAGTTCTTGTCTTATAGAACTGTATTCGAAAAAGCTACTGCTTTAGGCTCGGGGATAGTATACGTTTTGAAAAATTTTGCAGGAATTAAAAATCCCCATCAAATTCCAGTTGGAATCTTTGCTAAAAATAGATTAGAATGGGTAATAACTGATTTAGCAGCTGTGTCTTATTCCTTGTTTACCGTACCTTTATACGACTCTTTGGGAGCTAATTCTTCAGAGCATATTGTCAATTTAACTGAATGTAGAATTCTTTTTGCTTCTGCTTCTAATATTGTCACTATCTTGCAAAACTTGGACAAGTTTGCTTTTCTTAAAGTTTTAGTTTACATGGATGCCTTTATCGACGAATTTTCGAATTCTTCTGAACTCTCATTTTTAGCTCTCAGTACAAAATATACAAAAGATCTTTTGGAAAGAAACTTAAAATTAGTAAGGTTCACTGAAATTGAAAATCTTGGAAAATTGTATCCTTCTCCTCATGTCCCCCCAAAACCAAATGATATTTTTGCTATCAATTTTACTTCTGGAACAACATCGATTCCCAAAGGAGTGGTACTTTTACATTCTAACCTTACCGCAGCAACAAGTGCAACACCTATTTTGATTAATATGGACAAATTTAAAGAGACTTCCCGGGGGTTTGTGCATTATTCTTATCTCCCACTTGCACATATATTTGAGCGTGGGCTTTTGTATAATTTGTTTCAAGTTGGTGGAAAAGCTGGGTTTTTCCACGGGAATTTAACTGAAATTGTTGATGACATGATTCATTTAAGACCTACTCATGTCATTGCTGTTCCAAGAGTTTTGGCTAAGTTTGAAGTTCTTATACGCCAAGCTACCATTGATGCACCTGGATTAGTAGGGTTTTTAACTAGACGTATTGCAGCTAAAAAAATGGCTGAGTATAAAGCAACTGGTTTATCTCAGAGAGGTTCATTAGACAAGTTTTGGTCTGATAAGCTTAGGGAAAAGCTAGGATTAACGGAAACAATACAAATTATAACAGGATCTGCTCCGATTAATCCTGAGAGTTTGGCTTTTCTTAGTGCAGCTTTCTCATGCGATATTTCTCAAGGATATGGGTCAACTGAGACAATGGCAGTAGTTAGCATTATTTCTAAACATAGATACAATCCTGGTCATTGTGGAGGACCTTTTCCTGGTGTCGAGCTACGTCTTAGAGATGTACCTGAATTGGGTTACAACGCATCTGATGAAATTAATCCTAGTGGAGAAATTCTTATTCGAGGGCCAGTCGTGTTTAGAGAATATTATAAAGAACCAAAAGTTACTGCTGAGGCATTTGATGAAGATGGGTGGTTCTGTAGTGGTGATGTAGGAAGGTTTGACAAAGATGGAAATTTGTATTTAATTGATCGGGTAAAGAATTTTTATAAGCTTGCCCAAGGTGAGTATGTTGCTCCTGAGCATATTGAAGCTACTTTGTTGAGATGTACACCATTTCTTAACCAAATTTTTGTTCATGGTGATTCGGCAAAACATTATTTGGTTAGTATTGCAGGAGTTGATCCTATTCCATTCGCTAAATTTGCTTCAGATGTTCTTGGAACGCCAATTGCAGATATAAATGTAGATCCTACTGCTTTTAATGAAGCTTTATCTAGCAAAAAGGTTCGTACAGCAGTTGTTAAATTTTTGGATAAAGTTTCTAGAACAGAAAACCTTCAAGGTTATGAAAGAACAAAAAATATTCTTCTTATGTCAGAACCATTTTCATTACAAAATGACCTTCTTACTCAATCACTTAAATTGAAGCGATCTGTGGCAGCAAAATTTTACAAGAAAGAAATTGAGAAATTGTATTTGGAAGGGCCATTACTTGAGGCCAATAACAATTCGAAATTATAAATCCATTGGGTTAAGTATATTCATTATTTATTTGTTTATTTATTTATTTATTTATTTATTTGTTTATTTATTTATTTATTTATTTATTTGTTTATTTATTTATTTATTTATTTGTTTATTTATTTATTTATTTATTTATTTATTTATTTATTTATTTATTTATTTATTTATTTATTTATTTGTTTACTTTTAAATTACATTTACATTTTACGTTAAAATTTTTGTATTTGTTTTGCTTTAATTATCTTTTTTTAATATCTTTTATTTAACAATTACAGAGGTTAAAAATCTGCAATCAATGTGCAAAATTTAACTATATAACATACTATATAATGAATATAAAAAAATTATTTAAAATATTACAACAACAGATGAATTTAATCGCTTTTATTTTTTTTACTTTTATTTTTATTTATTTTTTTTTATACTGTAATTAAATGGATAAGAAATACCGTTTACAATTTTTTTTTTTTTAATATACGTACCGTACGTATTTGTTATGAATACATTAATAAGCAAAGGGGAAAAAATCCCTGTATAACGTCTATTCAGCGGTTTTTTTTCTAAACCAACTTAACAGAGAATTTTAATTACAATTAATAGTTTATTTTAAAGCAATTAATTAAATATAATGAATACATTACGCAATACTATATGTATATTTCATTTCATTCATTAATGCTGTCAAGGCGTTTGTAATTATGCACTGTAATGAATATTGATTAAGTATAAGACTGACTTGTTAATTTTATAATTTTACATTTTAATTTTACATTATAATTTACATTTTACGTTTTACATTATTATCTTAGATTGAAACTATACTTTTGATAATTTATACAGAATTTATATTAAGTACTTTATAATTTAATTGGTTAATTTTCTAGTTTAAAATATTATTATTTGTTTAAATCTATTGTAGTTTTATAGTGTATTTTTTTTAAAAAAAAAAAAAAAAAAAAAAAAATATATATATATATATATATATAAACTACTGCATATTAATGAGCAAAATGAAAAACACGTTAACTCAATTCTTAAAAGGATCGATTTAAATAAATGTAAATAAATACGTTCGTAGTATTAGTATTAATAAGCAGTTTTTAATAATAATTGTAATAATAAAATAATTATAATAATAAATAAAAAATAACAAAATAAATAATGCATAATACATATAAATACACATAGATTTATTATATAGTAATGTACTCAATTAATGTTAATGGATAGAAATAGGAAAATATATAATAGAATATTTTGATAGTATTTTAAATGTTTTAAGCATAGAAAACTAAATTAAATTTTATTTTTATTTTTATTTTTATTGCTATTGTTAATATACATTATTTAATTAACATCTTTATATGGAATTCAACCATTTCAATTCCTATACAAAATTTCAGAAAAATATAGAATGTAGACAAATTTGAAGTTGATTTTATTGGTAAGAATTTGAGTATTTACTTATTTATTTATTTATTTATTTATTTATTTATTTATTTATTTATTTATTTATTTATTTATTTCTTTATTTATTTATTTATTTATTTATTTATTTATTTATTTATTTATTTATTTATTTATTTATTTATTTATTTATTTATTTATTTATTTATTTATTTATTTATTTATTTATTTATTTATTTATTTATTTATTTATTTATTTATTTATTTATTTATTTATTTATTTATTTATTTATTTATTTATTTATTTAT
>JAJMCY010000385.1:0-14736 GCA_030565755.1 Ascobotryozyma cognata
TTCATATTATTTATATTATTTATATTATATTATTTATATTATATTATTTATATTATTTATATTTATATTTATTTATATTTATATTTATATTTATATTTATATTTACATTTATACTTATTTTTTTATATTTACATTTATATTTATATTTACATTTATACTTATTTTTTTATATTTACATTTATTATATTATTTATACTGTATTTTATTATCATAATTTACTATACTTCATAATACAGTTTCCGATAATATTTTAGTATTATACTTTTTATATTATAATCCTATATTATTTATCTATGCTTATCTATGTTTAATTGATAATCGAATGCTTAAAATATGCTCTAATATGCTCTAATATGCTCTAATATGCTCTAATATGATGCAATATGATGCAATATGATGCAATATGGACAATATGGACAATATTCTGCAGTATTCTGCAATATGCTAGATACAAATCATTTCACATATTAAATATGCCAAATGGTATACTCCAATGCTATATTTTATATTCCAATGCTATGCTTTATATTCCAATTTTAATACAACGATATAAAATACTATAAATTGCTATAAAATGCTATAAAATACTATAAAATACTATAAAATGCTAACAGTCAGAATCCAATACGTCTTTCGAGGATTTTTATTCCGCAAGTTTCAAAAGGTTTGCATCAAGTATACATTTTTAAATACTATGTATCAAATAATTTTTCTTTTAATTTTGCATTTATGTGCATAAATTTATTTATACTAAATAATTTATTGTTTATTTTACACTTTATCGTTATATTTAAATTTTACAATTTATAGCATACTATTTTATCTCTTTCTAACTCATAGATGCTCTTCTTGAGAAATCTGGCTACATTGCAAAGGTTTGTTGTACTTAATATAATCAGTATAATACATACATACATACATACATACACTAACATTTAACATTTATTTATGCAATGTACATAATACTAATATTATACTAATATTAGTATTAATTTAATATTTAATATTAATACTTAGAACACCGCTGGAACATTTACTTCTCTTCCATTGGGTTTAATCGTACAAGAAAAAATAAAAAAAATTATTAAAAAAAATTTATATATAATAGGAGCAAATGAAATATCATTACCAACATTATCTAAATCTCAACTATGGATTAAAACAAAAAGATGGGACAATTCAGAATTATATAAATTATCTTCAGATTTAAACAATAATAATAACCAACATGATTTTTGTTTAGCTCCAACACATGAAGAAGAGGTGACAAATTTAGTTGCAAATCAAGTAAATTCTTGGAAACAATTACCTTTACTTTTATTTCAAATTACAAGAAAATATAGAAATGAAAAAAGACCAAGAGCTGGTTTATTACGTGCAAGGGAATTTCTTATGAAGGATTTATATTCCTTTGATATTGATCATTCTCATGCAATGATTTCATATGAAAATGTTTCTTCTGCATATAAAGCAATATTTACTCAATTAGGTGTACCATTCATTGTAGCTAATGCTGATAGTGGTTCAATTGGTGGTGATTTATCACATGAAATACATTATTTAAGCGAACATGGTGAAGATTTAGTAGCTATTTGTTCAGAATGTGATTATGCTGCAAATATAGAAAAAGCTGCTAGTATTCCCTCTGAAAAAATCTTAACTTCAACTTCTGATGCAAAAGTGCAATATTTTGTCACTAAAGATCAATCTACTTTAGTTGCCGCATACACTACTTCAGAAAGAATTATTAACAATTCTCTAGTTAAAACTGAAATACCAGAAATTGATGACAAAATTATTGATTCAAATATAGCAATTTCTACATTTAAATCTTCAAATACACAACCACTCGGTTCTAGATTAATTATGCTTTTAGATTCACATTTACCTTCACGTCCTTTATTACCAGATTTACCTGTTGAAATGTTTAAATCAAATATTACAACTTTTACAGATTCAAATGTTAGTCAAGTTAAAAATGGTGATAAATGTATCCAATGTTCTAAAGGTTTAATTCATTTACATCCAGCAATTGAAGTTGCTCATACTTTTTATCTTGGTACAAAATATACTAAACCATTAGAATGTAATGTTTCAGTTCCTAAAAAGCATTTATCTAATTTTAATTATAATTATAATTATAATAATAATAATAATAATAATTATAATAATAATAATAATAATAATAATAATAATAATAACAATGATAAACAAGGTAATGAACTCCTTCCTATGGAAATGGGTTGCTATGGAATAGGGGTATCAAGATTATTAGCTGCTATCAGTTTAAAAAGATCTGATTCTCATGGTCTTGTATGGCCTGTATCTATTTCACCATTTGATGCTATTATTGTATGTGCAACTAGTAAAAAGAATAATAATAAACAGAATATTGAAAAATTTAATAATGAAGATTCTAAAATAGAAGAAGTTATAAATTCTTTACGTGATGGTGGAATAAATGCCATATGGGATGATAGAGAAGGTTATACTTTTGGATATAAAATGAATGATGCTTTATTATTAGGTGTACCTTTAACAATTGTACTTGGAAGGAAATTTGTTGCTAGTGGGAAAATTGAAATTCAAGAGAGAATTTTAGGAAAAGATTCAAAAGTTTCAATAGTTGATAATATAGATGAAGCTGTTATTATGTGTAGAATGATTTTGGAAAAGAGGGCACGTTCTGAAAAGGAGGAAGCTCAAGCTTTTTGTAAAAGGGTTTGAATAAAAAGTGAAAGCAGTTAAATAGAAAAACACAATTGGAATTAATTGTTTTTATTTAGAAATATATACACGAGAATTAAAAAACGATATAGAAAAAGAAGGGGAAAATAAAGGAAAAAGAAAGGAAAAACCAAAAAAAGAAAACCAAATTTAATAAATTTAACGCCTAACAAGTTCCTCATATATACACCAACTTATTGCCGAAGATAAAACCTTTCTACTTAATCTTAAACCTAAACCTGCCATAAAACCTTTTATACCTTGTTCTATAGCTAATAATTTACAAGCATTAAAAAATCCACCATATTTTTTAGCATCAAGTTGTATATGTGTTTTAACTGCATCGAATGGATTTGTTATTGTTGTTGCAGTACCTGCAGCTAAAGCACCTGAAATAGTATTGATACTCATGCTTGTAAAATGGCCATAAAATTTTAAATTAACTTCTTGTTGATTATTATTACTGTTACTGTTACTGTTACTGTTATTGTTATTGTTATTGCTATTGCTATTGCTATTGCTATTGCTATTGTTATTGATATTATTATTGGTATTAGTATTAATATAATTATCTGGTGTATTTGGAGAAATGTTATCTATAAATAAATTATCATGTGCCCTTGAGATTATTGGTTTAAGTTTTTCATAAAATAATAAATATAAGCCAGCATAAGGAGCATCTCTAGCAGCAGTTGCACCATAACCTTTAAAAAAACCTCTTATTCCATATTGATTATAACAAGATTTTATACAATTTATTAATGGATTATTTAAATTTGAACTTAAATTCGATGATGGTGGTATAGCTTCATATCTAACTTTTATAACTGTAACGGGCATAATAATTAAACCTGCAAAAGTACGAGCAACAGCACCAGAAACAACATTAGCTGTACCAGAAATTTGTTTTAAAGAAGATGATTGTAAAGAAGAATTATTTGAATTTAAATTTAAATTTTTTAAATTTACATTTGTTGAGGTTGAGGTAAAAAAATCCCTTATACGACTTAAAGATGTAAAATATAAAGCTGAACCAAATGAAGTTCTAATAGAAGAAGGTAAAGTTCCTCTCCATAATTCAATTGGTGAATTTAAATTTTTAAAAATTTTTATTAATGTTAAATTTGAATCTTGTTGTATTCTAGTTTTAAGCAAATCAAAGGGTTGCAGAATAACTGCAGATGTAATTCCTGAGATAAATCCAGAGTATAAGTTTTTTGTATCTGAAGGGGTACTCATGTTGTTTATTTGTTTGTGTACATTTATTGGATGCATTTATTTATTTATTTATTTATTTATTTATTTATTTATTTATTTATTTATTTATTTATTTATTTATTTATTTATACATTTATTAATACATTTAATACATTTAATACATTACCATAATTTGTTTACAAACTATGCATTTTCTTTGTAAATATCTGCACTTATATGTTTTTACTATTTACTATTTACTTATTATATATATAAATACATATATATAAATACACATTAATATCATCTCTACAGTATTCATATTTAATTAAATTTTATATATAACTACTTACAATTCTTCAACAATATTTCCCCGTTCAGAGACATAAATACCATCAAGGAATTTTCTAATATCCTTATTACGAACACGACAAGATTGTTGAATATCAGCAGCAGATTGAGAAACATTTTCAAGAGAATTACCTGTAAGAATAAGTTCATCCTTTTGAGCTTTTGAAACTTCAACAGTTACACCATCAAGTATTGGAACTCTTCTAGCAGCTTTATCACCAAGGAAATTTCTAATTTCAACTAATTTTCCATTTTCAATAATATTTACATTAATTGGGAAATGTGCATAAACATAACGCATTTTATATTTAAATCCTTTTGTAACACCAATAATAAGATTTTCAATAATTGATTTTACTGTACGAAGTGCAGCAACATGTTTACGATCACCATGAAGAACTGTTAATTTAATTGCTTTATCTGAAAGTTTTGTAAATGTAATATTAATATGTTTAAGTTCTTTAACTAATTTACCACGTGGTCCTGTAACTGTAATAACACGAGCTTTAATATTTACCGAAACATCTTCGGGTATATTTAATATTTGATCAGCCTGAATGAATTTCATTTTAGATATTTATTTATAATCTATATATTTATATATATATTTATATATATTTATATACCATACAATATATTTTTATATAATATTCTATATAGTATTATATATTAGTGTGTCGTATATATATTATTTGTATATATATATATATATACAAATACTTATTCTACTATTCCGATTTTGAATCTCCTATTTAATCAATTAAGTCCTTTAATTAAAGATAGATGTCTTTAGATTAAAGGTTGAATAAATAATTTGAGTTGCGTTGCTTTGCGTTGCGTTGGTTAAGAATAGATAGAGATTTAAAATTTAAAATGTAACAGTCACTGTTGTTATAGTGATATATTGTATTACATAGTAATCATAAAAGGTATTACACAGTAATTTTGGAAGGTATTACACAATAATTTTGAAAGGTATTACACAATAATTATTAAAGGTAACCAAAATGTAATACACTTCTTATTAATAGCCAATAAGATATATTATATTATATTATACTATATATACCGGTATTCTTCAAATATAATATAGTATAAAATATTAATTTTTATATAGTATAAACAACTCAGTATAAAAAATACTTACAGTATAAAATATACAGGACTTTAATACCAAATAATAATAATAAAGTAATAATAAAATAATAATAAAATAATAATAAAATAATAATAAAATAATAATAAAATAATAATAAAATAATAATAAAATAATAAATAATAATAAATATTTGCAAATTAAAGTATATAAAATATAAATATTTTCAATATGGTAAAACCTGTCCAATTGTTGAAAATCAAAAATATTAAAATAGATTATTTATCTCCTATTAAAATTTATAAAAAACATTATTCTACAGAGAGTAATAATAATAATAATAATACAGAAGTTAATATAGATGAAATTGCAAATTTAAATGCAGATTCCGGATTTAATAATTTTAGTTTACAACGTGAAGAAGGTATTAGATTATTATTAAATAAATATCTTGGAAAATCTGATGAAAATGGTTATGTTGAACCAAAATATAAAGCCTTTTTAGATCATCATGGTCATCCACGTACACCAGATGATAAAGAATTACGTACTTTAGCTATTTTATCATCATTAGCAAATAAAAAAAGATCATCTTTTACAGATTATTATAAATTATCAAATAATGAAAAGGAATTAGTTGTACGTAATACTTTAGATTTAAATGCATTTGAAGCAGCAGGTTCAAGGGTTCTTGATAAAGTTGCTGTTCCAGATCCTCATACTGGTGTTGTAACTTGGAAAGATGTTACAAATGCAAAAGGTTCTTGGGAAGGTATTTTTTATTATTTATATGTTCCAGCTGCACTTGTATTATTTGCTTCTGCTTTATTTAAAGAAAATAAAACTTCACCTCAATGGGCTCGTGATCAAATTTTACTTTCAAATGGTTCTACAAAAGTTGATTCTATTGAACGTGAATATACTTCTTCTGATTTAAGTAAAGTTCATTCTTTAACTCCAGAACAGAAGCGCGAATACAATGACCGCATAGTTGCTTCTATTTTACGGGGCGATTATGATAATCTAAATAAAATATCACAAGATTGATTATGGTAATTTAAATGAATATCACAGATTGATTATTTATTAATCAATACAACGGAATACATAAATGGTAAATACAATTAATATATATATATATACACAATAGACATATATACATAATAAACAATTACATACAATACTTATAGTATAGTAAAATAAATACATAAATACATAAATACATAGTATACATAAATACATATATACGGTATACTGTATACATATAAGGTCAGGCGAACACGTGGCATAGGGTCCTACTAAAGACCTGTAATAAAAATACTACAAACAGAAAAAAGCAACAAAAGAAACTGTGATAAAGGATTAACTCATTATAGTTGGCTATTTACTTTACTTATTTTATTCTTATACTTGAGATCTTTATTTATTGCATAATCATAAATTGTCTACTTGGAAACCATATGGAAACCATATGGAAACCATTAAGATACAATGAAATTATGGATACCCTAAGATACTATAAAATTATGGATACCCTATGTAAACCTTAAAATTCAGAAACTTAAAAAGTACAGTACTACACTACCATAGTCTGGAGAAACAAAAAAATTATTACATTAAATAGTGTTTCTTTTTTTTTTTGTTTTTAAAAATGTAAAATTACAACTGTATTACTATAGGATTCCTCAATCCTCAGACAGTATTTCACGTAATCCTATATGATTACCTCGAAAACTCATCCCACTGTGTATTTACAATGTATAATTACCTTTTTAAATAAATTAAAAAAATATTTATTAGCAACCGTTGCCATACCATCAACAAGACCGACTTAAACGGGTCCTACCCGGTTTTGGGTTTCCAAGACTAACTGACTCATAAAGTAATTTATTTAGAAATCCAAGAATATAAAAGGGTTGTTGAATTATTAAATTTTATTTTTTTTATTTTTTTTTATTTATTTATTATTATTTATTATTTATTATTTATTATTTATTATTTATTATTTATTATTTATTATTTATAATTTAATTTGATTATAATTTAATTTAATTATATCTTACTTATTTCTTAAAACAGACAATCAAAATGGGTGGAAAACTAGAGGTTTCTCGTCTTGTTATTAAAAAAACAACTACACCAAAAAAGAAATTACCTATTGAACAACTTGTATTTGGTAAAACATTTACAGATCATATGTTAAAAGTACGTTGGACATTAAAAAATGGATGGGAAAATCCAGAAATTATACCATATTCAACATTAAATTTAGACCCTTCAGCAGTTGTTTTCCATTATGCATTTGAATTATTTGAAGGTATGAAGGCATACAAAAGTTTAGGTAGTTCAGATAAAGGTTCAATTAGATTATTTAGACCAAATATGAATATGAAAAGAATGAATAAATCAGCAAGTCGTATTGCACTTCCAACATTTGATGGTGATGAATTAACAAAACTTATTTCAGAATTTGTTAAAGTTGAAAAAGATTGGATTCCTGAAGGTAAAGGATATTCACTTTATCTTAGACCAACATTAATTGGAACAACACCAATGTTAGGTGTTGGTGCACCTGATGAAGCTTTATTATATGTTATTGCTTCACCAGTTGGTCCATATTATAAAACAGGTTTTAAAGCAGTTGAATTAGAAGCAACTGATTATGCTGTAAGAGCATGGCCAGGTGGTGTAGGTGATAAAAAATTAGGTGCAAATTATGCTCCTTGTATTGTACCTCAATTAGAAGCTGCAAAGAGAGGTTTTCAACAAAATTTATGGTTATTTGGTCCTGAAAAAAATATTACTGAAGTTGGAACAATGAATTTTTTTGTTGCTTTACATGATCCAAAAACTGGTATTAATGAATTAACAACTGCTCCACTTGATGGTACAATTTTAGAAGGTGTAACTCGTGATTCAATTCTTTCTTTAGCTCGTGAAAGATTAGATAGTTCAAAATGGAAAGTTTCTGAACGTTATACAACAATAGCAGAACTTGAAAAAGCTGCAAATGAAGGTAATTTGATTGAAGCTTTTGGTGCTGGTACTGCTGCTATTGTATCTCCTATTAAGAGTATTGATTATCATGGTAAAACTATTAAAGTTCCTTTAGCAGAAGGAAAACAATCTGGTGAACTTACTGAAAAATTCGCCAACTGGATTTCTGATATTCAATACGGAATAGCACCAAATGAGTGGTCATATAAAGTTTTGTAGACAGATTTGTTATTTGTTATTTGTTATTTATTATTTATTTATTATTTATATTTGTTATTATCTAGATGTAGATTTATTTATTATATTTGTTATTATCTAGATTAGATTTATTATTTATATTTTATTTTATTTTATATTTTATATTATATATATCTACCAATAAATACGTAATAAACAAACAAACAAAAATTAAAGAGAAACAGTATAAATTACAAAAGGATCGTAATCAGCATCAGTAAGTGCAGAATATTCACCTAGATCTTGATCTTCAGTAAGTTTACCCTTCTTATCACGAGCAAAAGCGTTTCCAGCTAAATAACCATATTCTTGTATTAAACTTTTCTTAACCTTAACAAGATTTTTAGAAGGAACAGTTATAATTAAAGAAATAAAATCAGGAGGTAAACCATATCTTAGTACAGATTCAACAAAAATTCTAATAGCACGTAAATGTATCCAACCAGCAAACATATCAGAGTAAGCAGTACGAGCTAAAAGAATAGTTTGATCATGTAATTTTCTTTCATTTGAAATTGCATCATTTCTTTCACGAGTTTCTTCTTCTTGTGAATTAACATTAGGTGAATTATATTCTCTTGGAGTCCAACGTTTTTCTCTTGCCTTTTGTATAAAAGAAGAAGCAATTTTTTTAAAAACGGTTACACTATATAAAATAAAATCTGAATCTTGAGATAATTTAATTGCTGACCTTGGAACTACTAAATCAACTAAAGTTTCATAAGAATTTAAAAATTCTTTTTCTTGAATTTTTGGAATGGCGATTAAAAGTGAAATTAAATATTCTGAATTTGTAACTAATTTAGATGAATTATCAATAATAATTTCAGTTAATGATTTTGTTGAGAGATCACCTGTATGTTTACGTTCAATAACAGATAAGGTTGATTTAGCAGTATTATAATTACCAAATGATGTTTTTAATTCAGAATCTAATGAGAAAATTTCTGATGAAATTGAATCGACTAATTCATTTAAAGGTTTATCGATTCTATATTTACCAGAGTTCCAATGAAAATTTTTAACATACGATTCTGGTGTATAATTTTGGACTTTTAATAAGCCTTTAATAAGGGATAGTTCTTTTGAGTTTGAGTTTGAGTTTGAGCTTAAATTATTTGTATTAGAATGTACATGATGAGAATTTGAATTTGAATTTAAATTATTAATATTTGAATAAATATTTGATAAAATATCAATACATTTTGAAATTGCAGTTTCTGCTTGAGGGTCTAATTTTGATAATAATTCTGACATTGAAACAAGTTTATCCAACGCACCAATTTGGAATATAGGAATAGGGAAATTATCCACTACAGAGACATTATTATTATTATTATTATTACTACTGTGATTTTTAAATTCTAATTCCTTTAAATATTCATCTAAACCAAGTTTTTTTATTAAATGAGTTTTTAAACTTAACTCAGAATCACTACTTGAAGGAGCTGCTGAAGATGGCAACGAAATTTGAAATAAAGTTGACATAATTATTTTAAATTTTTTTACTCCTGTTACAGATTTAATAAAGATAAAATTTGGTTTTTTTTTTATAGTTATTGAAGTACCGGTATATTTTATATTTTATATTTTATATTTTATATTTTATATTTTATATATACCAGTATAGTTTTAATGTGAAAAATATTAAGAAATAGTGCTACTGTCTAGTTTCGAACCCATGTCTGATTATGCAAAAGTGTATTAAATATACAAGAAATATAATAACAACTCCTAGTTTCGAACCGGTACTTTTTAAATAAATAAGTACATTCAACTTTAGAAAAATCAACGCGTAGTAAAAAATAATAAAATATAATAAAAAATAATAAAATATTAAAAAATATTAAAAAATATTAAAAAATAATAAAAAAATAATAAAAAATATTAAAAAATAATAAAAAAATAATAAAAAATAATAAAAAATATTGCTCGGTATGACCACTAGAAGAGCAGCCCTCTTAGCTGGAAGGCATGCCCATGGGCATGTCCATGGACAACAGCATCATCAAAATAATCATACAATAAATGAAAATATAAATAAAATCCGAGAATGGCGAAGAGAATGGATTTATATAGGCTATGATAATTCTAATTCAAATTTTAATTCTGAAAATACAGGTTTAAATAATAATAATAACACTGACAATGATTTTGAAAATGATTTAAATTTTAACTATTCCGGTAAAAAAAAAATATCTAGAAAGGATATTAAAGTTCTTGAATGGATTCCTATTGAGGATGATGATAATAATGATGGTAATACTAATAACAATAATAGTCATAATACAGACACTTTAGATGCTATTTCTGTTGACAAGGGTGGAGATGGAGACACTAAAGATGGAAAAGGGAATGGAAATGGAAATGGAAATGGAAATGGAAATGAAAATGAAAATGAAAATGAAAATGAAAATGAAAATGAAAATGAAAATGAAAATGGAAATCTGATGGAAATTGACGATTCCATAGCTGATTGTGATGAAAATTCTAAAAATAGTAATGCATCATACATTGACTCTTTAAATAATTATTTTCCTGTTGGTCCTGAAGACGATTATTTAGAATATACACCAATAATCAACAAACCAGAAGAACCAGAGAACGAAAATAATTCAAACAATATTAATGTAGATGAGTTCAGAGGAGCTGTCGGTGGCGAAGCAATTCCAGGTTTAGTCTCAGATCCATCAAATGATGAAAATGTGAAAAAACCCAATTTATCAAAAAAGGAATCGAATGGGCATGACGGTGATGCCCAGGACAATAGAATAGGAAATGAAAGTGGTAAAGAAAGTGGTAGTAAAGAAAGTGATAGTAGAGAAAGTGATAGTAAAGAAAGTGATAGTAGAGAAAATGGTAGTAAAGAAAGTGATAGTAAAGAAAGTGATAATAGAGAAAATGGTAGTAAAGAAAGTGAAAGTAAAGAAAGTGAAAGTAAAAAAGAAAATGAAATTGAAATTGATAATGATGAGAATGAAAACAAGAACGAAAAAAAAAACAGAAAAGAAAACGAAAATGACAAAGTTCAAAGTGAAAATAAACCCAAGATTGACTCTGTAGATGATAATGCAATAGAGAAAGAAACTAACGATCAAGATGATTTAAATAAAAAGCAAGACCAAACTACTTTAGAGGATGAAAAAACAGAAAAGGCAGAAGTTAAAGAACCAAACGAGAGTGATGACAAGGATATAGAAATGGACACAGACACGAAAGATAAACTAAAAGAATAGAATTTGTGATGTATTGTGTTTTTTGTTAAAATATTATTTGTATTTCTTTATTTAATAATTATTTTATTATTTTAATGTTATTATTTTAGTGTTTATTATTCTAATGTTTATTATTCTAATGTTTATTATTTTAATGTTTATTATTCTAACGTTTAACAATTGTTTATTACTTAGTTGCATCTATTACCTATATACTTACTTATACACACAGTTACAGAGAAGAAGTTAATATTCCATTCAAATATCTAGGAATCCCTGATCTCAAATAAAAAACATCAAGAGCTCTACTAGACTTTGAATTGGTATATTCAGTTAAATCTTCATCATATTCTAAAGCTTTTGGCCTATTTTTATCAGTAATATTATATAATTCATCAAAAAATTCAAAAACAGTATCAATAGGATACTTATGAAATTTTAAACCTTTAAATCCTTTATTTTCACGATTTTTAACCCATTCTAATTGTTCTTTGATATTTGGAAGTTTTGTTTTATTTGTATAAATACTTGCTAATGCAGCTGCTTCCGCTTGAAATGATCTAAATAACATAGGCATCATTGGTACACCTACAAAAGATAATGTTGGTTCACCAATTTTAAATGTTTGTAAATATAAATTTTCAACTCTTGCACCATCATTCGTTACTTTAATTAAATCACCTAAAAATGGATAATGAAAATAATAACCTGTAGCTAAAACAATTATATCATATTTTTCAATACTTTTATTTTTAAAAACTACTGTAGTTCTAAAGTCAAAATTATTATTATTGTTATTATTAGATTTTAAATCTGGCGGAATAAAATAATCAATTTCAGGTTGATGATAAGTTAATTTTGGTATAGAAGCTGCTTCTTTCATCCATTCATAATACCATTCATTAGATCTTATAGATATATGAATTGGGTTTTTCGCTACTTTAGCCGTATCTCTAATTATATCAATAGCAGAGATTGATTTTCCTATAATAAGGATTTTTTTATTAGCATATAAGTTAATATTAGCTCTATAGTTTATAGGATGTTCAAATCTTGTAACTTTAAGTTTTTCATTATTATTATTATTATTATTATTATTATTATTTAAAATCTCCCTAGTAACCCTCTCTGAATCACTTAATCCTTTAAAATTTGGAACTTTAGGCAAATGAAAATGTCCTGTAGCAACTATTAAAGCATCAAAAGTAGATTTTCCTTTCTGTAATACGTTATTATTATTACTATTAGTAATACTTTCAGTCTGACACCAATAAATATCATAATAAGGAGTATTAGAATTATATTTTCTATCAACCCATTCAACTCTAGTATTTAGTTTTAAAATATTTTTAATTTTTGGTTTTAATTCATTAACAACATAATTTAAATATTCTGTAACTTCTTTATTAGTTCTAAATGGTTTTATTATTGGATATTTTGTTTCTTTTTTTGGATATTCTTTAGCAAATGAATATGCCATAAAGTTATCTGGTACATTTGTAAATAATGAGGGGTAAACTCCCCCCGCGTACCATCTTTCTCTGTTGTTGTTGTTATTATTATTGTTATTATTGTTATTATTATTATTATTATTATTATTATTATTATTATTATTATTATTATTATTATTATTATTATTATTATTATTATTATTATTATTATTATTATTATTATTATTATTATTACTATTACTATTACTATTACTATTATTATTACTATTATTACTACCCAAAGTCCATTCTGGACGATTATTAGGGTCTAACTGGGCAGGAGAATGGCCCGACCATATATTATCTAAATTAGCTAATAAAGAATAAGAATTCCCATTCCATAATCCGCCAATAGAAGACTGTCTTTCAAATAAAGTAATATTTTCAATACCAGCTTCTAAAAGTTCATAAGCAGCAATTATTCCTGAAGCTCCTGCGCCTATAATAGCAACGGATTTTATTTTTTCCATAGACATTAATTATATTATTATACTTATTTATTTACTTAGTAACTAACTCACAATGTGGGGTAATACTATAGAATTAACAATAATATTATAAATTTATTATATGGAAAAGATTTTTTTTTTTTTAAATAATAAATAAATTATTAATTTAAATTTAAATTTATATTTAGATTTATATATAATTTTTATTTTTGTATTTATTAATTTATTTATTTTTTTTTCTCATTTTTTTCTCATTTTTTTCTATGTATATAAATCTACTTTTACAAGTGAGCCCATTTTTGCTCCGTTGACGTGCTTAATTTACCGATCGCGTCATTTATGAATAAGGGAAGATAATACAAATAATAATAATGATAATAAAAAAATAAAAAAATAAAAAAATAAAAAAATAAAAAAATAAAAATATAAAAAAAAAAATAAAAAAAATTCAGAAAAACAAAATAAATTTCGGTGGCAAATTTAAATAAGGAAAATAAAAAGAAAATAATAAATAATATTAATTTGACTAGGAAAATAAATAAAAAAATAAATGATATTATTTTGACTAGAAAATTATATGGCGGAAAATAAATGCTATATGAAAATAAAAAATATCAACTATTGAAATTGACATATAGGAAAAACAAATTTATAATAAAAAAATAATAAATGCTATATAAAATATTAAAAATAAAAAATATCGAATTTGACATAGGGGAAAAAGAAAATTATTATTAAAAATCAATAAATGCTAAATAAAAAATATAAAATACAAAAGATCGAAATTGACACAGGGGAAAAATAAAGAAAGAAACAATAAAAATAAAAATCCTATTGGAAACCTAAGAAAAAATAAATAATACAAATTGAATTTATTCAACTTGTATTTGTATACACATAGATATAATAATGTAATGTAATATAATATAATATAATATAATATAATATAATATAATATAATATAATATAATATAATA